>MU777565.1:22373-47919 GCA_026770625.1 Nicotiana glauca
ATTTGAGGAACCAAATCGCACGACAAGAAAGAACAAATGAGAGATTTTTCCTAACTCAATAGACTCTGGGGAACAAGTACAGACATCTCCGTACCTACCCCTCAGACTCTACTAAGCTTGTTCGTGAGCTGTGAGACCTATGTAACCAAGTGCTCTGATACCAACTTGTCACGACCCGGATTTACCACCATCGGGATCGTGATGGCGCCTACTCGTGGTAGCTAGGCAAGCCAACTTACTCACCGTTTTCATCAGTAGAACCATCATGTCGACAATTTATAGCATAAGTAACAATAACAACAATAATTGCAGAATGTCTAGTTTATAAGTCTGAAAATAAATATGGAATACTCAGCAATATCCTCTACCCAAGATTTGGTGTCACATACTTACGAACCACTAAGAATAAACTAAATACAAAGGTCTGAAAGAAATATAGCAGCTGTCTGTCTCGAAACAATGAGGCAACAGTAAAAATGAAAACATAAGAAGAGACGCTGGGCCTGCGGATGCTTGCAAGGCTACCTCAGTCTCGTGATAATATAATCCTGCTCCTGAACTACTGCTGCTGCTGCTGCTCAAAACCTGGACCTGTGCAAAAATGCACAGAAGTGTAGTATCAGCACAACCGACCCCATGTGTTGGTAAGTGTCTAGCCTAACCCCGGCAAAATAGTGACGAGGCTAGACTGGACACCACATAAACATGTGCAGTTATAAATATACAACGGAAATCGAATACCAAGTAATTAACAGCATGGGAGGGGGAACATGCTATGGGGAAATACAATTCACAATAATCCAGAGTAACAACCCAAACCACCTAAAATCCACAATGAAAGCAAGAAATCAATATTCAGACATAAACACAGGATATCAACAACTGTTGCGATGTTCAACCCGCTCCATAATTACCATTGTTGCAGCGTGCAACCCGCTCCACATCACTGTTGCGGCGTGCAACCCAACCCACATTATTTATCGTTTATCATTGTTGCGGCGCGCAACCCGATCCTCAGTGTCATTTGTTGCGGCGTGCAACCCGCTACTCAATATCATTTAACAGTCTGAGTCCCCAAGCAACAGTCACAATGAAGGGACACACAACAGACAAGTACATAGCAAACATCCCGGCAAGGGAGTACAATTAACAACTCAATTATCCCGGCAAGGGAGCACAATTAACAGTCCAATCATCCCGGCAAGGGAGCAAAATTAATAATTCAATCATCCCGGCAAGGGAGAATACATTAAATACTTACGAGCCTGCACCTGACCTCTCTGAACCTAGCCACGCGGACCACACAAAAATGCGCCGCGGCCGCGTGGCTTCCAGCGAGGACCGCACTGATTTGGTGCGCGGCCGCACTGGTTGAACTTAAACCAGCGACTCTCTGAACCAGTCCACGCAGACCCCGGAGAAATGCACCGCGGCCGCGTGGGACCTGCTACACTGCCACATCTGATATTTTAAGCCTAAGGCATTCCGGGACCTACTCAAAACTCACCCGAGCCCTCGGGGCTCCCAACCAAACTTACACATAACTCCAACAACATCCTACGGACTTACTCGTGCGATCAAATCGCCAAAATAACATCATTTTCAAAGAATCAAACCCCAAAAATCATGATTTTTCATTTCAAAGTTCATAACTTCTAACTTTGGCTATTTAGGTCCGAAACACGTCAAACGACGTCCGATTTCGACCAAATTTCACAAAAAGCGCATAACGCATATTTAAGACCTGTACCAGGCGTCGGAACCAAAATACGAGCCCGATACCTATATTTTCTAACTCATTTTCATTTCCATTTTTCCTTAATAATTTCAGAAAATAATTTAACAGAAAAATTCTTTTACCGGTGTTCTGGACCTCGAATTTCGACTCCGGGCACATGCCCGAGTCCCATATTTTTCTACGGACCTCCCAGGACCATCACATCACGGGTCCGGGTCCGTTTACCCAAAATGTTGACCAAAGTCAACTATATTAATATTAATACAAAAATTCTTCAAATTTTCCATAGAATTCACATATTTTAGCATAAAAACTTTTCTACTTCACGCCCGGACTGCACACGCAAATCGAGGAAATTCAAAATGAGGTTTTCAAGGCCTCAAAAGTGCAGAAAAAGGGAGAAATACGGTGATGACCCTTTGGGTCATCACAAGTCGGGAGCCAGCCCGTATAACAGAGGAATACATTTTAAGTTAAAGGCTGAAGTCGGGAGCCCGCCCGTATAACAGAGGAATACATTCCAAGTTAAAGGTTGAAGTCGGGAGCCCACTCGTATAACAGAGGAATACATTTTAAGTTGAAGGTCGAAGTCGGGAGCCCGCCCGTATAACAGAGGAATACATTTCAAGTTGAAGGTCGAAGTCGGGAGCCTGCCTGTATAACAGAGGAATACATTTTAAGTTGAAGGTTGAAGTCGGGAGCCCGCCCGTATAACAGAGGAATACATTTTAAGTTGAAGGTTGAAGTCGGGAGCCCGCCCGTATAACAGAGGAATACATTTTAAGTTGAAGGTTGAAGTTGGGACCCCGCCCGTATAACAGAGGAATACACTTTGAGTTGAAGTTTAAGTCGGAAGCCCACCCGTATAACAGAGGAATACATTTTAGGTTGAAGGTTGAAGTCGGAAGCCCACCCGTATAACAGAGGAATACATTTTAGGTTGAAGGTTGAAGTCGGGAGCCCGCCTATATAACAGAGGAATACATTTTAAGTTGAAGGTTGAAGTCGGGAGCCCGCCCGTATAACAGAGGAATACATTTTAAGTTGAAGGTTGAAGTCGGGAGCCCGCCCGTATAACAGAGGAATACATTCCAAGTTAAAGATTGAAGTCAGGAGCCCGCCCGTATAACAGAGGAATACATTTTAAGTTGAAGATTGAAGTCGGGAGCCCGCCCGTATAACAGAGGAATACATTTTAAGTTGAAGATTGAAGTCGGGAGCCCGCCCGTATAATAGAGGAATATATTCAAATGATTAAGTGAGTAAAGCGGAGGATTACAGAAGATCCCAAGCATAAACTCAAATACAGAAATAAAAAGAAAGGTAACAATGCTCAGAAGAAGACAGTTCAAGCTTCGAAAGGGAAATAGTTCGAAGAAGCAAATAAGCAGTTCAAGTTCGGTAATCAAGAAAGGCTGACGAGTCAAGACAGAAATGAAGAAACATCAGAGGAAGCAAGCCAACAAGAAAGCAAGGCGACAAGAGCAAGCATGAAGATCTAGATAAGATTTTGTAATTCATAGACTTGTTTAGTCTAGCTTCTTATTTTTCGTTTTAGCCTGATGTAATAAGGAGATCGGTAGTCAGTAGCAACAGCAACAGCAGCTACAGGAAGATTAAAGCTTCATGGTAGTCCCAGCTACCAAAACTTCTCGAACTACATTGACCTGATTCCTTTTTAGCCAAGGATATGTAGGAAACCTTTGAAGCAGAGGTTCGGTCAAGTCTCTCAAAAATGCTTCACACGGAGTATTCAAACGGGCAAAAATCGCTCGTATACGCTCACTTTGTCTTTGCACAAAAACTCTTCGTGTTTACGGGCAAAGAGGGGTAGCTGTGAGCACGTGATTTTTGCCCTATACGAACTACTCCCAAAGAAATCAAATCAAAAATTGTCTATTCTATGGTGCGCATTTTTGTGAATTTTTCATGATATTTTTAGTAATTGTTTGCGTTTGTATGTGCATGTTTATTTGTTTTAATTAATAAAAATACAAAAATATATTGCATTTGCATTCTAGGATTTAATTTTAAAATTAGGGGTAATTAGGTGTTCTTTACAAAAAATGAAAAATTACAAAAATAATGTACTTCGCATTTTAATATTTAGTGTCAAATTGTGTGACTTTCTTTATTTTAATGTTGTGCGATAACTATGTTTTCGCATTTTAAGTTAATTTTGGTTTTACAATATGATGTAGGATTTAAGGTTTTAATTTTGGAAAATAGTTTGGGACATAAATAGAAGAGGAAAATTTGGGCCAAAATCTCCAGCCCAACCCAATTACCCGTCTAAACCCACCCCAAACCAACCCAAACTCATTCCCATTCCCGGTCCAGCCCCTGAACCACCCAAACGATGTCGTTTAGGTTCAATTAATCGGAGCCGTTAAATTAACCTAATCAAACGGTCAAGACTATCCCTCATAACCCGTTACCCAGCCCCGACCCAATCCATCAGAGACCGATCCGGTCTCAGACCTACCTAATCGACCCCGTTTCGTTAAGTAGGTTGATCCAAGTCATCGATATTAATTGATCCAACGGCCTGGATCAAATCCCCCCAGCTAGTATATAAGCCTAATCTCCTACCCAGCCCCCAGCTCCCCCCATCGTCGTCTCTAACGCTTAGAGAAACCCCATCTTCCTCCGCCCCCAACCACCGTACTCTGCCCACCGGAAATAGCCTCACCACAGTTCCGGTGGTCCAAACAGCCCCAAAATTACACCGTCCATTCACCTCCGATATCCAAAAAACCATCAGTCCCTCCGCCGTGTCCGGTGGCATCACCTCCGATGGCTACCAAACTTACACCCTAGGTTCCCCTCACCTTCCTCATCCCCAATCCAAACTCCTTTTCCCTCGAATGTTACAGGAAATCGTCGAATATCAATTTAAGTCCAAGAACCCTAGCGCTGCCACAAGATCCTTTGGTGGCGGCGCCACCTCCAAACCTTCCCAAATCAACACCACTTGACCACCCTCACTCCCTCTTCCTTAACCCTTAGCCAGTTTCCCTCGAACGTTGCTACTGAGTCTCGAACAAATAATGTTCTGAAGCTGGTTCAGAGACTGCGGTCAAAATAGACCTTAGTTGAGTGCTCTCGTTCGAGAACACTCGACTAGGGTCCATATTGGCCCCAAGTCCAAAAGACATCAGAAGATTTGAACCCAGGCCCCGTTTGACTGGTAGGTGTTCATTTTTATTTCCTTTTTCTATTAGTTTGTTCAGTAAATTCATCCTCTACTCTTTCCTTATTTTGTTTATTTAAATGCTTTGGTGGTTATTCTGTTTCTACTTTGTTTTCTGAATAATTCGAGTAAGGCAGTGTCAATCATGCTTTGTATAAAACCATGACTACTCCTGTAATTGTTTGTTATTTATTATTGGTTCAAATGGTTTCATTTTGTGTGATGTTTAGTTCCCTTCTCTTTGTCGTTCATCAGTTGCATATAATTTTAGATTATTGTCGTCCAGTATATCACAGTGTTTTATTTACTTGGTTTAGTTTAAATTAGAATTATGATTTGCTCAGAATCGTTGAATCCTTCATCTTGATTGTATTGCTTTTGGATTTAATTTGAAGTTCAATTGATGACTGAGTTTAGTGATTGGAACCTATTTGTTTGTTCT
Organism: Nicotiana glauca; assembly: GCA_026770625.1. Classification (NCBI taxonomy): domain Eukaryota; kingdom Viridiplantae; phylum Streptophyta; class Magnoliopsida; order Solanales; family Solanaceae; genus Nicotiana; species Nicotiana glauca. The sequence goes on from MU777565.1 coordinate 27,747, forward strand.
GTAAAGTTTGTTTCTAATGTGAATCTGACCATGTTGTCTTGCCTCAATGTTGTTGATTAGGATTTAGTTTCATGTGTTTAGTTAGTCAATTTCTAGGACTGAATTGGTTATAGCTGATAGTTTTGGACAGATTAAAGCAGTACCAGGGGTAGGGTAGTAGTTCAGGGACTTTAGGAAGGTATTTTGGGACTTAATAATTTAGAGAATTGTTTATGTTGAGTGCCCTGCCCACTAAGTTAGTAAAATAAGGTTAGTGGGGAACAAAGCATAATGTGGGGGTAAAGGGATTGAATAAGTCAATAGACAATTAGTAGTGGAGAATACACTAAGGCTAATTTTAAGGACTAATGGACTGTCCACTGAAGGTGGGGTGAAGGGGTTGAGGTTTGGTATAAATAGAAACATTAGGACAATAAGAAAGGGGACTCTCTTTGATCAGTTTGGAGACCTCTGAAAATTCCCAAGTTAGACACCCCTGAAAATTCCCAGAAGTTTTTGGAGCCTCCAAAATTCCCCAAAAAACTCTCCTTGAGTTCCAGATCTGGTTTTGAAAATTTAAGCATTCAAAAACTCAAAAACAATAGAAAATCTCTGAAAAACCAAAAAAAGGTTTAATGTTTCATTGCTAGTTGAGTTCATTTTCAAGTTTTACCTGGATCTCTCCCTTTCTGCTCTACTTATGAGTTTGTCAAAGGCATTCAGAGTTATTTGGTAACTAGTTCGAAAGGATTTGAGGTCTGCTTGAGTAGATTTTTGGTCAGTTTCACATTAGTGACTGTTCAAAAATAGTTAAGTTCAATTTCGAAGGAGCTTGGGTGCATGTTGAGTCATTGTGCTGTTATTCAAGTTTATTTGAATCATTTGTTGTTGTGGTAGGATTTCCTGTTGATATTTCCTGGTTGATTTGGGTTTGAATCATTCCTGTTGCTGACTGTTGCTTCTATATATGATGTTGATGTGTTTGGAATCGTTTTCCAGCGAAAATATTGATGACCTTCTTCTTCTTCTGCTATAATTCTTTGCCAAGTACATCTTCTGGATTCCATCTAATGTAGTTAATCCACTGAAATGGAAATGTAGCTTCTGATTGATACTTATTGTCTTTTAATGCTTTACTAGTTCATTAAACTGTAGTTAGTTCTATAATTTGTTTGATGAATTCGTCACTTTAGTTTATTTGTAATGGACTGTATAAACTGATAATTCTCAGATTCGTATGAGCTTTCGACACCCTGTTAGGTTAGTAGCACAGTTCACGTTGATTGTAGTTAGTATCCTGTTAGATTTTTCATACATTAGTTCAAAAGCAATTCAGGAAAAACATTTAGTAATGGTTTCCATCTTCAATGTATTAGTTTACCAGTTTTAATTTGTTAGTTTTGATTTGTTTCACCGCAGCAATTAACACTAGTTTGAATTTGTTTTAGTTTTGGGCTTTTCTACTATAGTAGTTAAACGCAGAATAAGAAGTTAGCCAATAATGGAAATTAAATGGTTTCAGTAACTCAAACTTGTTAATCCTCTATTGATTCGCTTCCAGATTTAGACTGCAAAATAAGTGTTATAAGGGTTGGTCAATTAATTGTCAAAATTGGAAAAGCAGGGCATTGGTTTCTCAAGGGCCACACGAGTTGAATGTTTATGTAAAACTGATGTAAGGCCAATATCTTAACTGGTTTGAACTGAACACTGCTGTGATGCGTTTGTTTATCCCCAAGTCTGGGTATGAATCTGAATTCGAAACGAGTAGTGTCTTGTTCAATTAAGTAAACGTGCCTGATTTTCACTTCTTACGAATTGTGAATACGTTTCAAGTAGCTTGAGTAAATTTCAGTAAGTTTTTAGTTTAATTAAATTGAGATTGTGGTTTGATTTGACGAAAAGGGACTGATAGCCTACACTTAGGCAATTTGGGCCTTGACGCTTGAACAAGACAGCTCGGGTCCTGTTTTAATACTGTATTCATTTGGACCTAGGCCCAGGCCTGTAAAGGGCTACGAGCTGTACCCCAGGCCCAAGCTGATTGAGGATTTGAATTTGTATGAACCCACAGACACCAACTATAGTAGTTCTTAAACAATATTAATTAGTTAGGGTTTTTTCTTTATTATTAGAGCCAAATAAAAATAGAAAATTGTAGTCACTTTTAGGTTGGCCTTTTATTAAAATGATGAGACGAGCCTTGCCAAATGAAATACAAAATGTGGGGCCCTCAATAAATATTTTATTAATTTTTAGACTTCGGGATGGACCGTTTAGCGAATTTCACGGTCTTCCCCAAAGATAATAAACGCATAATTCTTTTAGGCGCGTATTTTAACAATACTACCTTCCTAAATACGGGTGCACATTTATGTGACCCAAGTCTAAATCTCAATGAAGTCGAAATGTGTCAAAAACCACGGGTGCACTGGTGCGACGTGGTTCAAGATACATTTTCACGATGTTGCAATTCTTATTAAAAAATAAAAAAATAAAATAAAAGCGGTTTACTAATAAATGGCACATAGGTTTGAACATGTACTAAAATCAGATAATTAAGCCGAATATAATAGTTAAGCGACCGTGCTAGAACCACGGAACTCGGGAATGACTAACACCTTCTCCCGGGTTAACAGAATTCCTTATCCAGATTTCTGATTCGTAGACTGTAATGTGGAATCAATATTTTCCTCGATTTGGGATTCAAACAGGTAACTTGGGACACCAAAAAATCTCTCAAGTGGCGATTCCAACTTTTAATAATAAATCCCGTTTCGATTATCCTTTAATTGGAAAAGCTCCCTCTACCACGCCCTTTGCGGGGTGCGGTAGGCGAAAAAGGAGGTGTGAAAATTGGGTTTTAATTGGGGGTTAATTTGGGCTATAATTGAAATAAAACAGGGCTAGTATTTAAATAGCCAGTTTTTCCCTTTTTTATTTTATAAAAATTGTAAGATAATTTCTGGAAACAAATTAAAGTTACTAAATTAATTAATAATATATAAATATTAAAATAAAAATACCGGAACCAATTCCATAATTATAAAATGCTATTAAATCTCAAAATAGGGTAAAATTGCAATTGTATGCAATTTAGCTTTAAAATTACTAAATAAATTTGTAAAAATACGTAAACTTTATCTTATATATATTTTGGTACAAATGTGAGAATCAAAATCCATTAAAAATTAAAAAATACTAAAACATTTGGGCATACTTATATATGCATACGTGTCATGACCCGGATTTCACACCATCAGAGTCGTGATGGCTCCTACTCGTGGTAGATAGGCAAGCCAACTTAACTATATTTTCCATTCTAAACAATTACTTTTAACAGTTTATAGCATCAATATAGAACATTAAATCTAATAAGAACAATAGCGAAAGTCTGATTTATAAACACGAATCAAAACGCGGAATAGTCAATAATAGCCTCTACCCAAGATTTGGTGTCACACTACTCACGAACTACTAATAATATACTAAATACAATGGTTTGAAAGAAATATATAAGTTGTCCGTCTCGAAAACAATGAGGCAACAGTCTAAAAGAGAAGATAAAGAAGAGACGTCGGGCCTGCGGACGCCTGCAAGGCTACCTAAGTCTCGTGAAAATGAAAACCTGCTCCCGCACTAATGCTGTTGCTGCTCCTCAAAACCTGGACCTGTGTAAAAATGCGCAGAAGTGTAGCATCAGCACAACCGACCCCATGTGCCGGTAAGTGTCTAGCCTAACCCCGACGAAGTAGTGACGAGGCTAGACTGGACACCACATAAACCTGTGCAGTTATAAATATACAGCGAGAAATCGAATACAAGGCAATTAACAACATGGGAGGGGGAAACATGCTATGGGGAGATACAATATCAACAGTAATCCTAAGTAACAGACTAGAACAGCTTAGATTCACAATGAACAAGGAATCAATACTCAATACAAACACATGGTATCAGTAACTGTTGCGGCGTGCAACCCGCTCCACAATTATCACTGTTGCAGCGTGCAACCCGCTCCACAAATATCATTGTTGTGGCGTGCAACCCGACCCATAAATACCACTGTTGCAGCGTGCAACCCGACCCATACCATTTATTTGGTATTTTTGTTGCAGCTCGCAACCCGATCCTCAATATTATTATTGCGGCGTGCAACCCGCTCCTCAATATCATTTAACAGTCTAACTCCTCAACCAACAGTCACAATTAAGGGACATAACAATAAGCAAACATTTGACAAAAATCTCGGCAAGGGAGAGAAACCAACAAGTTCAACCAAACGTCCCGGCAAGGGAATAATCAATACGCTTTCTCTTTCTTACTTTTCTTATCTGATAATTCACTCTACCCTTTTTGAGCCACTACTCGAAAGAATCAAGTTATTTCGTATACTTTCAATATTCGTATCACAACTCGAGCCAATGCTCCTAGGAATCAAATGATCCTATCACCGTTCACATGTTATTCACAACATATAGAAATTCTCCAATAGATATGAAGTTCACAACCAATTCATGATAATCACATTATAAGGACTCATGGTTGTGCTAGACACCAATGTATAGATACTCTTCACCATGCCTATACATCGTACTCGATCACATAGCAATTAGCAACAAGACTCAACTCCTATTCCCTCAAGCTAGGGTTAAACCAAACACTTACCTCAAAGCCTTGAACTCCACTTAATCCTCAACTATCGCTTTACCTCGCGGTTCCACCTCCAATTTGCTCGAATCTAATCACAAATTGTTCAATTACTTTAATAAACACTATATGAATCAATTTGAATGCATAAAAAAGATTTTCCCAATTTTTTCACAAAAATTCCAAAAATGCCCCCGGGCCCACGTGGTCAAAACCCGAGGTTCGGACCAAAACCCGATTACCCATTCCCCCACAAACTCAAATATGTAATTTGTTTTGAAATCGGACCTCAAATGGAGGTCCAACACCCCAATTTATAGAAAACATAGGTTCTACCTAAAAACCCCAATTTCACCCATGAAAATCCTTGATTTCAAGTGGAAAACATGTTTAATGATGTTAAAGATTAAAAGAATCGAGTAAAAATCAACTTACAAGTGATTTGGGATGAAGGTTGCTCTTGAAAAATCGCCTATGGTGTTTGGGTTTTGAAAGAATGGTGAAAAGTGATGAAAATTCGACTAAGTATAAAATTTGATGGGCTGCGATTGTGGGAATTGCGAACCTAGGTTTGCATTTGCGAACAAAACAAGCTTGGGATTTGCAACATCTGGGATCGCATTTGCAAACTCAGGTGTGGCTGCCAAGGTTCGCATTTGCGAACATTATATCGCATTTGCGATCAGGCCATCTCGCTTTTGCAAGCAAGGGCGTCGCATTTGCGACTACAGCCCATTATCCCAGACTTCGCATTTGTGAAGTATTGATCGCATTTGCGATCTTCCCCGGCTTTCCCCTTCTTCACATTTGTGATGGGAATTCGCATTTGCGAGCATCGCATTTGCGAGAATTCCTTCGCAAATGCGATGCCAACAGACCTGACCAGCAATTATTTTTCTCAAAGTTCAAAATGCAACTCGACACCTATCCGAAACTCACCCGAGCCCTCGTGGCTCCAAACCAAACATGTACACAACCTGAAAAATATCCTACGGACTTACTCGTGCGATCAAATCGCCCAAATAACATCAAAATCATTGAATCAGGCCCCAAATTCATCATTTTTCATTATAACTTCATAAACTTCAAACTTTAGATATTTAGGTCTGAAACACGTCAAATGACGTCCGATTTCGACCAAACTTTCCAGAAAGTGCTTAACACATATTTAAGACTTATACCGGGCATCGGAACAAAAATAAGAGCCCGATACGATAGTCTTTTAATCAATTTTCATTTCCCTTTTCCTTAATAATTTCAGAAAAATAATTTAACAGAAAAATTCTTTTACTCGGGTTCTAGACCTTGGATTTCAACTCCGGGCACATGCCCGAGTCCTATATTTTTCTACGGCCCCTCCAGGACCGTTAAATCATGGGTCCGAGTCCGTTTACCAAAAATGTTGACCGAAGTCAACTTTAATCCTATTAATATCAAAATTCTTCAAAGTTTTCAGAGATTTCAAATATTTCAATGTAAAAGCTTTCCAGCTATGCGTCCGGACTGTACACGCAAATCGAGACACATACAAATGATGTTTTCAAGGCCTCGGAAGCACGGAACGAATGAGAAAACTGGTGATGACCCTTTGGTTCGTCACAATACGTATGTTATTTTTGAAAGTAATTTGCATATATAGAATATACAGAGAAAAATTGGGTATCAACACATTCCCTAGTTGATTCTCGGCATAACCCGTAAATCTCTCCGGCATAACCCGAGGACCTTTTTAAATTCCGGCATAACCTGATGATTTCCCCGGCATAACCCGGTGGACCTCCCCGTTACAACTCGGGGACCCTTTTCTTTTTTGGCATAACCCGTGAACCTCCCCAGCATAACTCGAGGACCTTTTTCCTCTCTAGCATAACTCGATGACCTTTCCCGACATAACCCGTGGAGCTTCCTGGCATAACCCGAGGACCATTTTCTTTTCCGGCATAACCCAATGACATTTCCCGGCATAACCCGTGGACTCATCGGCAAAACCCGAGGACCTTTCTCTTCTCCGACATAAGCCAATGATTTTTCCGGCATAACCTAGGGACATCCTCGGCATAACACGAGGACCTTTTTCATTTCCAGCATAACCAGTGGACCTCCCCGACATATCTCGAGGACCTTTTTTTTTGGCATAACCCAATGACCTTCCCGGTATAACCCGAGGATCTTCTTCTTTTCCGGCATAACCCCATGACCTTCCCCGGCATAACCCGTGGACCTCCCCGGCACAATCCGAGAAGCTTTTTCTATTTCCAGCATAGCTCGATGACCTTCCCAGGCATAAATCGTGGACCTCCCTGACATAACCCGGAGACCTCTTTACCTTTTCCGTCATAACCCAGCCATTTTTCCAGCATAACTTGGCAATCTTTCCAACTTAGGGCTCCTAATCCCTAGTTGATTTTATTAAAGATATAGGGCTCCACTCCCTAATCTCTTTTTTCAAAGGATACATAATCCTGATTTTATTGCTTTCAATAAAGAAGTAGCTTAGATTTTGTTGCAATAACTAACGAAATTTTCCTAGTGAAAACTGGGGCAGAAAATTTTGTTCGTTTGTTTGCTTCGGTGCCTGAACAGGTTTTACCGGAAGGCACAAGATTTGAGATGACCAAAAGAAGAAGTCTCAACCCAAATAAAAAAAAATAAGAAAAGAAGTTGAACTCTGAGTGTGGAAGCGGAGAAACGATGCGGACTGCCCAAGCCATGGTTGAAGTCACAAATTTTTCATGTCCCGCCTTGATCCAAAAAGGTGAAGAAGATAAACCAGTGGTTGCAACTAACAAACACTAGGATTCAGGTCGAGTCTATAGAAAGAACCATCAAAGACTCAAGATCAAGCTTTAGAAGGTTTATAGCTAGGAATCTTGTAACTCGTACTTGATAGGGTTAGCTAGTTTAGCTTTTCATCTTTCATTTTGGTGTAATAAGGAGTTCAGCAAGGAGAAACAGCAGCAACAACAGTGAAATTACAGTTTCTCGATAGTCCCAACTACCAAAACTTCGAGAACTACACTAACCTGATTCCTTTATAGCCAAGGATATGTAGGCAACCTATGAAGCAAGGTTCAGTCAGGATTTTTCCAAGATGCTTCTCATGGAGTTTCAAACGGGCAAAAATCGCTCATAAATGCTCATTTTTGTCTTTGCCTGAAAACCTGTCATGTTTCCGAGCAAAGAGGGGCAGCTATAAGCATGTGATTTTTACCCTATAGGAAATACTATAAAATCCCAAGAAAATAGATTTTTTGTTAATTATTTTCCATTTTATGAATTTTTTAGAATTTTATTTAATTTTTGTGCATGTTTATGTTTTATTTAAACCATGAAAAAATACCAAAAATATCATGCATTGCAATTAGGCTTTACTTTTGCATACTAGGATTAATCAGTAATTATTTATTTTATATAAACTGAAAATCACGAAAAAATATCTCATTTTTATATTTTATCTTTTAATTTTAGTTTATTGATTTTTCTCTTTTAGAATTAAGTAATTTCTATAATTTTTATAATTAGGTAATCATCTTAACTTCACATTTTTAGATTAATTTAGGTTTTAATTTTAGGATTTTTAATTAAAAGGAAAAGAAGAGAAAAGAAAAGGGAAATGAAAAGAGGTTTAATTTTAATTAGGGCCAATTGAAGCCAAAAATTAGCCCAAAAATTACACAAACCAACCCAATTTATACCCAAGATCCACCCCACAACCATTCCAAATAGCCTTACTCGGTCCAGGTCCCCCCAATAATACCAAACGACCCCGTTTTGATCCAATGGATCCCAGTCGTTGATCATCACAAATCAAATGTCTGGAACTGGTCGTTCCAATGATACATATATATCCGAAATTGACCCCCTCATTCCAAACCCCCTCAGTTCCCATATCCCTCTCTAAACAATGTAACCCTAGTCAACCTCGTATTCTCCATCGTCTCTACCACCAACCACTGCCGGAAATCGCCTACGGCGGAGGCGGTACCCCAATCCGCCCCAAATTTACACCCCAAACTCCCCGTCCCCTTCTCTCTCGGAATATCCAAACCAGTTCCCTCAAATATTCACCAAATTGCTCGAATCTTGGATCAAAAATTGGATCCCCAAAACCCTAACTCACCCAAATTCGTACCCTATAACCTCCCCACTCTCCTAAACCCAAATCCCTTGTTGATTTTCCCAAAGCACCCTGAAAGTACTTGAATTTTGGATCTAAAAGTGGTTTGGAATATCATTCGGCATGCTTTGAGTCAAAACTAATATTAGTTAACGTCTTTTATCAAGAGCTATTGATTAATGTGAGTTTCGACTCATTTCGGATTGGTCAAGACCCGATCAATTTGCCTTTGACCGGATAGAATGCATTCGAAGTCCACAGTTTTTCATTTTCAGAGGGTATTCATATTCTCTATTTTCTGAAATTGTTAGAGGTTTAATTTTGTTCTTAGGTTAATTCAGAATTAATTGACAAAAAATCTTCTGAATCCAGATTTTGTTCCTTTAGATTTCTGTTGGTCCCTGGTTAATTCTTCCTTTTGTATTTGTTTTCTTACTTAGTTTGCATGTTTTAGTTTAGTTTAATTTTATATTCATTAGATTTCTCTTAGGTCTTTCATCTCATAGTTTCAATAAGGTTGTAAAATTTTCATTTGAGACTCGTTTGGTTTTAGATGTAACAGCTTCTGGTTTCTAAATTGTTTTGGTTAGCTTAAAAGGTCCAAATGCTTAATGATTTATTTCTTCAATCTATATTTCGATTTGTTCTTTGCCTGAATGTGTTAGTCTTGATTTGGGAATAGCAGAAACTTAGGAGGGGTAAAAGGGACAATAAAAAATTTAAGGGGGGTAATTTGGGAGTTTAGGAATGGGATAAGGTATCTAGAACGTTCTATGGCATGGATAGCTGATGTCATTCTGCCAGTACAAGCTGCTGAAGCAAATTAAAATTGGCCAGCTGTCCAATTGCTGTTAGAAAAAGATGCTTTGTGGGGGGTATTTCTGAAATTTTCTTATTCCATGACTTGGAAAGCACACAACATATTTTGGGGATAAATAGGGCACTCACCTCACTCTTTAGAGATGGAAAACAGGCCCTTAAAAGTCTTTCAAAAAAAAGATCTCAATAGTAGGCTCTTCTTTTCTTCTAGTTGAAAAAAAAAATAAACAAACTTGCTCGGTAACTCTGGGTTTTAGAGCTCTGTTGACTGGATACTGAAGTTGTTTATTGGTTATTGTTGCCTTGTTCTTTACTGCTGAATTATATGTGTTCTATTTAGCATTTTGCAGCAAAATTTCAAGCACCATGGCCTTATGCGAAAAAGTTTGTAGTTTTGATCTAACATGAATGCTAGAAGTGTTGTTTGAATAATAAGATGTTTATCTCTATTGATTCTTATTTCTTATGCTTAAAACAAGCTTTTCTTGTGTTTCTAATGCATTAGTTGATATCTGTTAGGCCTGAGTTATATATACACTTGTTTATTGATCATTCATGTCTAATATTTTTCTTCATGGGTTGAGTTTTGTGTTAGCCAATGGTCAGCATGTGTGCAGAATGGCTCATGGTGGATCTGATCTCGACATAATCAGATATATGAGAATTAGAAGATGAAATTAATATTACTCATGTGTGGGAAGAGCTGGCAACTTTATGGAGGATAATACTCCAAATGTGTATTTGGTTTTAATAGTTTAGGCTAATTATGTTTGCTATTCCGTAGGGCAAGTCTTGTTTAATCTTCATTTACTAGTTAATTATTCTTCAATGGTTCAAAGTCTTGTTAAATGAACACTGAGCCTACATGTAAGTAATTGTATTTTATAAAGAAGTTTTGAAGGTCACAAAATGAATGCCTTTGGTAGTCTTACTTTGATGTATTCAACCTGCTGGATATCCCAAAGAGTTGCATGATGATTTACGTAGTGTTGGTTTTCTGGAATTTGCCTCTATTTTGTTTTGCCATGTTTGGGCTCAATTTCAGGCCCACGAATATTTACCCACACCCCTTCTTCCTTTTCGTGTATTTTATGTTCAAGGAATTGTTTTGTAACATGAAGTCCAGTCTTTTGCTGGACCTAGTGTCATGACCCCAAACCAGCCCAGTCGTGATGGTGCCTCTCGTGAAGACAAGGCCAGCCGACACAACACCAATATAACCTTTGATTAAACACCATTTCATAATATAAATATGAATGAACTATGCGGAAATAACAAACAAGCCCGACATTGGGGTGTCACAATTGATACTCGCACTCAGCATTCACGCTCAATAGGTACCATATAATAATCGTTTCGGCGTGCAACCCGATCTATGTATTTTGTCGACGGCGCTCGCTGGGGGAGTATAGAGTCCGGGATGGGCTCCTAATGCACACGTGCTATATCGATGCGGTGTGCAGCCCGATCCATATATATATATATATATTATTGTAGTGTGCAGCCCGATCCATAGATATATAATCCTCACAACTAGGCCCCCGGTCTCTCTCAGTCACTAACCTTACCATCAGACTCTTAGTCTATATCAGTCATCAAACTCACAATCAGACCCTCGGTCTATCTCAGTAAAATAGGGAACTCAGCCCATAACAGTTTCCACATTTTTTTAAGAATATAGTGATAAAGCCGGATTTGAGTAATAACCAGGTAGAAACATGACTGAGGATATGCTTTCAAGCAAATAGAGTGAGCAAAGATAGCAAAAATGCCCCTAATTGTCTCAACAAGTCGGCACAAGGCCCCAAACATGGCATACAACCCAAAAATATAATAAATTCAAACAATTAACTATCAAATACATTAAAATAATCGCTCGGGATAGACTAGGTCACAATCCCCAGCGGTGATCTACCCCACACTCGTCATCTAGCATATAAGTCACTTCAAAGTAACACACCGAAGTGCAATCTGTGGTTTCAAATCCTCAGGACAGTATTTAAAATCATTACTTATCTCAATCCGAGCAAAATCCTACTCCACAATGCCTTTGCCTCTCAAATCGACCTCCGAATACCTCGAATCTAGCCATAATGATTCGATTCAGTTAATAAAAATTATAGGAATTAATTCCATATGAAATTCTACATTTTCCATCAAAATTCCGAAATTACACTCAAAATTCACTCATGGGGCCCACATCTCGGAACCCGGCAAAAGTTACAAAATTTGAAACCCCATCCAACCACGAGTCCAACTATACAAATTTTACCAAAGTTCGACAACAATTAGGCCTCCAAATCTAGAATTTTCATTTTTGAAAAGTTTACAAATTAGGGTTTAGTGGGTTGTTTGATTTATTTTAGGTAAATGAATCTAGGTTATTGATCTCAATTGATCAACGACTCATATTGAATTAAAGCTGGGCCGGGTTAATTGATTTGGTATGGGTTATTTGAGATGGGCTGGAATTGAGTTTAAAAATTGGGGTCAATTTTGGCTATATTTGAAATGAAATCTGGCCAAATTTTAAATAGCCAAATACTCTCTTTTTATTTTATAAAATAGTAAGAAATGATTTGAAAAACAAATTGAAAACACAAAACTAATTAATAATATATAAATATTAATCTAAAAATATCGGAAACAATTTTATAATTATAAAAATGCGGTTAATTATAACATAGGCTATAATTGAAATTTTGAACAATATAGCTTTAAAATATCGAATAAATTTATAAAAAATATGCAAAAATAACATTAATCATATTTGGTATAAATATAATAATGGAAAATAACTGACTCACAAAAAGGACAATTTTGGAATAATTATTGAGGTTTTATACTGTTAAAATAGATAATAAATTAATTTTTAAATTTTAAAAAAATTGGGAAAAATACTAAAACCTTTGGGGATGCTTATATATTCATATGAATGTTATTTGAAAGTATTTTTGGGGTATAAAAATATATAAGGAAAAATTGGGTATCAACAGCTGCCCCTCTTTACCCAAAGAGGATGAAAAAGTTGTCGGGTAAAGATAAGATGGCCAATTTTTATAGGAATTGGCGATTGCGAAAGAATTTTGACCGCGCTCTGATTTTTGAGTTGCCTACATATCCCTGGTTTTATAGGAATCAGGCCATATGTAGTTCAGGAACCAATGATGGGGATTAGGAAAAAAAGGACGCGATGGTCTAGTTTGAGAAAGGTTATGAAGTCGAACAGGTCGCAAAAAATCGGAGCGGGAGCGCTCCCGCTGAGACGGCCGCTTGCCAGTCAGAGTACCTGTGAATGAACGATGCAGTGTATACTGTGCATAATTTAAACATGATGCAAGTTCCCGTTTGGACCATGAATGATGCCTTTGGACGGTTAGGATGATGTCCTCAGACTATGATGTCCCGGGCCATGAAGAGCATAAAGTAAATATTTGCAGTCCATGAAATGACGTTCTCGAGCTATGCAGATGGTGCCTCTGAACTATGACGCCTATGAATAGGTTGGCGATCTTTCATCCCATGAGAAGGTGGCAATCTTTCAGCCAATTGAATGTAAAAAATGGCGATTTTTCAGCTAGAGCGAGAATTTAAATTGCAGGTGGCGATATTTCAGCCGTTCGAAGAATAAAAAGTCGCGATATTTCAGCCATGTAGGAGACAATGCTTAGTCTCAGAAGGCAGATAGGTAGCCTTATGCAAGATGGAGGTAGAGCTTAACCTCGAAAGGCAGAAAATAGCCTTACTCAATGCAGATGGAGACAGAGCTTAGTCTCGAAAGGCAGATAAGTAGCCTTATGCAGGATGGAGGTAGAGCTTAACCTCAGAAGGCAGAAAAGTAGCCTTATGCAGGGTGCAGATGGAGACAGAGCTTAGTATCGAAAGGAAGATAAGTATCCTTATACAGGATGGAGGTAGAGTTTAACCTCGGAAGGTAAAAAATAGCCTTATGCAAAATGCAGATGGAGACAGAGCTTAGTCTCGAAAGTCAGACATGTAGCCTTATGCAGGATGGAGGTAGAGCTTAATCTCAGAAGGCAGAAAAGTAGCCTTATACAGGATGTAGATGTGTGAGCTTAGTTCGAAAGGCAGACAAGTAGCCCTATGCAGGATGGAGGTAGAGCTTAACCTCGGAAGGCAGAAAAGTAGCCTTATGCAGGATGCAGATGGAGATAGAGCTTAGTCTCGAAAGGCAGATAGGTAGCCTTNCGAAAATGTAAAGAGTGAATAGTAATGAAATTTTCTTAGCTGACAGCTGATTGTGATACCGTGGCTGCTGGGGATGTTAGGTGTAGATAGTAACTTTGCGAATGCGCGATTGTTCCTCACTCCTGAAGAGCACGAGTGTGTGAATGTATTCAATAATTTGTGACCTGGGGTGCCTGCATTCAAAGAAAAATCATGAGTTCTGTAAAGGGGAAAAGTTAGATCGTATCCCATGGCCCTTGACGTCACGTATCATTGGGGGTAGCATTGCTAAACAACAGCGATCCAAATGAATATAATGTAAATATAAATTTGAAAAAAGGTTTTATTTTGGATGAACCAACAACTGCAACGTGGTTCAAGACACGGCAACCTCGCTTGTTCCGAAATTTTGAGGGTCCTCCTCAAAATTCTGCCCCAGTTTACTGGGTTGGTGCTGTTAACGGCTGTGCTGAATAACTGAATGTGGATCGATTCCAGAATTTTGAGGGTCCTCCTAAAAATTCTGCCCAAGTTTGCTAGGTCAGCGCTGATGAAGAGACTGATAAATTGACTTCGGAATTTTGAGGGTCCTCCTCAAAATTCTGCCCCAGTTCCAATATCGGGGAAACATGGAATTTTTATTAAAATGTGAACGAACCCATAGGGCTGCCAACGTATCCACTCTTAAACGGGAATCAGGTCAGGCGTAGTTCAAATTACATCATGAAGAAAAACATGTGATCAAATGTAGTATCTCTTTACTGCGTCTGAGTTGATCGGCTTCGGCCAGACTTCTCCGTCCATTTCTGCGAGAATAAGGGCTCCTCCAGTTAGAACCCGGTGAACCATGTACGGACCTTGCCAATTGGTAGAGAACTTCCCTTTGGCTTCATCTTAATGTGGAAATATTTTCTTCAATATCAGCTGTCCCGGTGTAAACTTCCTTGGCTTAACTCTTTTGTTGAAAGCTCTAGACATTCTATTCTGATATAACTAACTGTGGCAAACTGCATTCATTTTCTTTCCGTCTATAAGGGCTAATTGCTCGTAGAGAATTTTTATCCATTCTGCATCATCTAGCTCTGCTTCCTGTATGACCCTCAAGGAGGGGATTTCTACTTCAGCGGGAATGACCTCCTATGTACCCTAAACCAGCATGTAGGGAGTGGCCCCAGTTGATGTGCGGACCGTGGTACGATAACCCAATAAGGCGAATGAAAATTTCTCGTGCCACTGCTTGTGTCTTTCAATCATATTTCTCATAATCTTCTTGATATTTTTATTGGCTGTTTCTACAGCCCCATTCATCTGCGGTCTGTAAGCCGTAGAGTTCTTGTGTTTAATCTTGAATGTTTCACACATTGCTTTCATCAGGTCACTGTTGAGATTATAACCATTGTCGGTGATGATTGATTTTGGCATCCCGAACCGACAGACCAGACGGTCGCGGACAAAATCTGCTACAACTTTCTTGGTCACCGCTTTGTAGGATGCTGCTTCAACCCATTTGGTAAAGTTATCAATTGCCACTAAGATGAACCTGTGCCCATTTGACGCGGCTGGTTCGATTGGTCCAATAACATCCATTCCCCAAGCGGTGAATGGCCATGGTGAGCTTGTTGCACTAAGCTCGTTCAGAGGTACTTTTATCATATCTGCATGTATCTGACAACGGTGGCGCCTCTGATTATACTGGATGCAGTCTGTTTCCATAGTCATCCAAAAATACGCTGCTCAGAGTATCTTCTTTTCCAAAACGAAACCATTCATGTGCGGTCCGCAGGTCCCTGCATGCACTTCCTCCAGTAGTTTGGTTGCTCCTTTCGCCTCGACACATCTTAATAATCCCAGATCGGGAGTCCTCCTATACAGGATTCCTCCGCTGTGAAAGAAGTTGTTGGATAATCTCCGGAGCGTGCGTTTTTGTGTTGCATTGGCAAGTTTTGGGTATTTTCCTGTTGTCAAGTATTCTCTGATATCATGGAACCAAGGCTTACCGTCGGCTTCTTCCTCGACATGAGCATAATAATATGGTTGGTCGTGAATCTTGACCTGGATGGGATCAATAAAGTTTGTGTCTGGATGCTGGATCATGGATGATAAAGTGGCTAGGGCATCAGCGACCTCATTTTGTATTCTGGGAACGTGCTGGAATTTCGTCTTTCTGAATCTCGTCCTCAACTCCTGTATATGATGTAGATAAGGGAGTATCTTGGAATTCTTGGTTGCCCATTCTTCTCGAACCTGATGTATGAGTAGGTCCGAGTCACCGATCACTAATAGTTCCTGAATGTTCGTGTCAATCGCCAGTTTGAGCCTTAAGATGCAGGCTTCGTATTCGGCCATGTTGTTGGTGCACGGGAATCGAGCTTGGCGGATACTGGGTAATGCTAACCGGTTTCTGATACCAGGACCGCTCCTATACCGACTCCTTTAAAATTTGCGGCTTTGTCGAAGAACATTCTCCAACCATCATAGGATTCTGCAATGTCTTCTCCTATGAAAGCTACCTTTTCATCGGGAAAATACGTCTTTAGAGGTTCGTATTCTCCTCCTATAGGATTCTCGGCGAGGTGATCTGCCAAAGCTTGTCCTTTGACTGCCTTCTGGGTAACATAAACAATGTCGAACTCGCTTAACAGGATTTGCCATTTGGCGAGCTTGCCGGTAGGCATAGGCTTCTGAAAGATATATTTCAATGGTTCCATTCTGGATATGAGATAAGTTGTGTAGGTACAAAAGTAATGCCTCAACTTTTGAGCTACCCAGGTCAGAGCAAAACATGTGCGTTCTAACAAGGAATACAGAGCCTCGTACAGGGTAAACTTCTTGCTGAGGTAATAGATGGCTTGCTCCATTCTTCCGATTTTATCATATTATCCCAAAACGCACCCAAATGCTCCATCCAATACTGCGAGATAAAGCAATAGGGGTTACCCTGGCTTGGGCGGAACCATGACTGGCGGCGTTGACAAATATTCCTTGATTCTGTCAAAAGCCTTTTGACAATCATCAGTCCATTTAGTGGCGGCATCTTTATTTAGCGTCTTGAAGATGGGTTCACAAATGACAGTGGACTGAGCTATGAATCGGCTGATATAGTTGAGCCTTCCTAGAAAACTCATTACATCCTTCTTGTTCTTTGGTGGTGGAAACTTTTGAATGGCTTTGACCTTTGACGGGTCCAATTCTATTCCCCGACGACTCACAATGAAACCCAATAACTTTTCGGCAGGAACCCTGAATGCATACTTGGCTGGATTCAATTTCAAGTTGTATCTCCTTAATCTGTTGAAGAATTTTCTCAAATCTTCAATGTGATCGGTAGCTTTCCTGGACTTGATGATGACGTCATCCACATACACTTCGATTTCTTTATGCATCATGTCATGAAAGATAGTGGTCATGGCCCTCATGTAGGTAGCACCTGCATTCTTAAAACCGAACGACATCATTCTGTAACAGTACATTCCCCACGGCGTGATGAATGTCGTTTTCTCTGCATCTTCTTCATCCATCCATATCTGGTGGTACCCAGCAAAACAATCGATGAATGACTGCATCTCATGTTTGGTGAAGTTGTCAATCAATATGTGTATATTTGGCAAAGGGAAGTCGTCCTTAGGACTGGCCCGGTTGAGATCCCGGTAGTCGACACAGACTCTAACTTTCCCGTCCTTTTTTGGTACTGGCACGATATTGGCTAACCATGTCGGATACTCTACCACTCTGAGAATGCTGGCTTTGACTTGCTTGGTAACCTTTTCTTTGATTTTCAGACTCATGTCTGGCTTGAATTTTCTGAGCTTCTGTTTTACTGGCGGGCACGTCGGATCTGTCGGCAACTTGTGAGCCACAATGGATGTGCTGAGACCGGTCATGTCGTCATAGGACTATGCAAAGATGTCCTCATACTCTTTTAAGAACTCTGTGTACTCTTTCTTTTTTTTCACTGACGAATGTACGCTGAAACATGTTTCTTTGACATTCTCTGCGTCTCCTAGATTAACAACCTCAGTCTCGTCCAAATTGGACTTAGGCCTATTCTCAAAATTCTCGACCTCCCTGACAACCTCTTCTGGTATTTCGTCCTCTTCTGAATCGATGCCCGTTTATTCCATTGCCTCGTTGCAAGTCACAGTTGTTGGTTCATCATCAAGATATGTAATAGTAATGCTGTGTAAAATAAAGTAAATGATAGAGAAAGTAATAAGAGCGAGATAAAAATAAACTTGGTAAATGCTTTTGATTAAATTCATAACTATTCTAAACATCGGAGCTCTTTTCAAAAGTAAAGACAATGCGGGAAAGTAAAATCGACTAAAAAAGTAAAATGCGATGCATAGTGCGTCATTTAGCCTTGCTACCCTGAAGCTCTCCAGGCACTGGTGGCCCTGACTGACCAATTGGTGAGGTGTTCTCCTCGGTTCACAGCTTTAATAGAAGGGCCTTCTTCCCCTCCTCCTCGAAGATAACACAACAATCCATATCATCCTCCACAAATAGGTTCTTCATTGCTGCCAGTGCCTCGTCTTCCTCTGATCCATATATAACTTTGGCCGGCTAAAAAGTCTGCTCCAGCTGGGGTATGGGATGTTCCAACGGATAGTAGGGACTGCGCCATGGTGGTGAACAATGATTAAACTCCTCCCAGGTGTACTCATACCCCAGGACGAAGGTGGTTCCATGCTTCTTCAACTTGATAGGCTTGGTGATGCCCTGGAGATTTTTGCCAAGTCCCTTTTGGGGCTCGTATCCACTCCAATTCAGAATGTTCTCAATTTTGTTATCCCACCACTTGTCCTTGTCTATGGCTTTGACCCGCTCAATGTGGTGGTATGTTTCTCCACCTATTCTCCTTCTACCTCCGATCATCGGGATAGTTTGGCGGTTGTGTATAGGGTTGCTACCGTCATCATGGATGATCACTTCCTGATGATTCCATTCAAATTTTACAACTTGATGCAAAGTTGACGCCACAGCCCCAGCGGCGTGGATCCAAGGTCGTCCCAGCAATAAGTTGCAGGATGCCGGCACGTCTATGACTTGGAAGTAAATATCGAACCAAGTAGGTCCCATCTGTAGGCACAGGCTAATTTCTCTGATGATGGATCTCTGAGATCCATCAAAAGCTTTAACACTGATAGCTCCGTCTTTGATCTCATGCAGTCCTTTTCCCAATGTCCTAAGAGTTATTAATGGATAGATGTTAAGGCTGGATCCCCCGTCAACTAAGATCCTGGTGATAAAATAATCCTCGCATTGCGCAGTGATGTGCAATGCCTTGTTGTGACTAAGACCTTCTGGTGGTAACTCATCCTCATAGAAGGTTATCTTGTGGCTTTCCAACACCTGCCCCACCATATTTGCCATTTCGCCTCCTGTTATGTTGCTGGGAGCATAAGCTTCACTCAATATTTTCATTAAGGCATTTTTATGTGCCTCAGAGCTTTGCAGTAGAGCCAGAATAGAAATTTGTGCTGGTGTTTTGTTCAGTTGCTCAACGACTGAGTACTCTTTGGCCTGTATCTTCCTCCAAAGGTCATCGGGTCCAGTTTCGTCAGTTTGTCCAGAGGCTTGCTTGCTGGACTCGGCCAAATGTTCTGGGATGTATACCCTGCCTGTCCTGGTCATGCCCTACGCGGCGATTGCTTCTCCAGTATATGTTTTTCTTTTCCTTCTAGCCTCAGCTGTGTAGTCCCAAGGTATAGCGTTCAACTTGAGCGGGGTCACATCAGTCATGGAAACCAGAATTGGCATCCGGGGAGGTAACACAGTGACTTCAAATGGTGCAGGTGCCTTTGGAATCCCGAACTCAACCTCAATCGGTTTTGGCGCCTTTGCAGGAGGTGCTTCAAACTCGAGTTGTACAGACACATTTACCACATCGCCCTCAAAGGGCTGGATCTAAACAATAATGCGATTAAGGGTAACTGCTGGCTTCTTAGGCTCATCTCCTTCAGCTATCAAACTGATTGACCCCTTGGGGTCCCACTCATACTCAATCTCGATCATATGGATGCTCCCACCCTTGTGATTAGGTAGAGGGTTGTTGCGGACATTGGGAACGGGCTCCTTTGCAATAATGACCTTATTTTCAATCAAGGTTTGAATCTTTTCTTTCAGCGAGCGACACTCGTCGATGGTATGTCCTTTCATTCTGGAATGGTATGCGCAGGTTTTGTTAGGGTTGATCCATTGGGAAGGATTTTCTGGAGTTATGGCTGGGATAGGTGAAATGTAACCGGCTGCTTTGAGTTTTTCATATAAATGGTCAATTGGCTCGGCTATGGTGGTATATTGTATGGGAGGTCTTCGGTCAAAATTTGGTCTGGGTCGAGGAAAATTTTGGCGAGCGGGTGGTGATGGGTAATGAGAAGGTTGGGAGTTGTATGCTTGGTACACAGGTGCAGGTTGGGA
>MU777565.1:50168-106531 GCA_026770625.1 Nicotiana glauca
CCTGCGCGGGCTATCATCATCTTGAAAGTCAGCCCTGAAATGACTCATTTTCTCTATCCTGGGTATGATCTGCTTTCTTCCGGCTTGCCTCATGACTCAGAGAGGGACATAAGGATGAGTTCCCCTCAGACCGATGAGCACGACAAAATGGCGCGTCTCGAGAACGGACAATGAACTCCCCTGTTTGGAACCACTCGAACATCCACTGTACTTGCTCTTCTTTTAGAATTTCAAACAACTCTACCCATCCACTGGCATCCTCTGGCTGATCAAACATGTTGGGCATGAAGTTCATTCGCTTTGGGTGGTGAAAGGCGATATGGTCATCCCAATCCCTGCGTATGATTTCCTGTCTGTAGGCGCCTTTCTGAAGATGTTCTATGAGCCAAAGTTGAAGTAGCAAATTACAACC
Source organism: Nicotiana glauca (assembly GCA_026770625.1). Classification (NCBI taxonomy): domain Eukaryota; kingdom Viridiplantae; phylum Streptophyta; class Magnoliopsida; order Solanales; family Solanaceae; genus Nicotiana; species Nicotiana glauca. Next base: position 50,581 of record MU777565.1, read on the forward strand.
CTCAAAATGCGGAGCCCTTTGCTGACATTTTCCCAAGGCTCGATATATTTCGGCAATGATCATGGGCACTATGCTGAAAGTCTGCCCATCAATACCTTCCATTAAGGTTTTGGTCACCATGGCTAGTTTGGTGTAGATCCTAGCCTTCTTCATGGGAAAAATTATCATACCCAAGAGGCAAAACATGAACACAAAAACCCTCCTATGTATGTGCCCCAAAGTGGTGAGGGCGAACTCGTCAGTGTAGGTGTGATAGGACTTGCTATGGTCATACCTCTCGTACAAGAAATCAAATGGTATGTAGGAGTCCTGCAGACAAGCTAGGTCGGGATTTTTCTTAAGTCCCATCATCTTACGGAAACCTCTACTTTTGCGATTTTCCGGCATAAGAAGGCTAGGAGTCTCCCAAGGGATACCAGCTAAACCCCCTATTTCTTCCAGTAAAGGAGTCACTTCCAAATCCCCGAAGTGAAACACCGATCGATCACTATCCCAGAACAAAGTGGCAGCCTCTATGATTTTGTTGTTAGGCTGGATTTCCAGAAGTGGGGGCAAATTCCCTTAGTACTTGCGGACGAGGGTTTGATTGCTGGCATGAAGATCTTCCCACCAGCTTAGCAACCTTGGGTGAATGTTGGATACCATACCGAATCTGGGAACTTCGTGCCTCATTTTCTGCAAAACAAAGTGTTAGGCCCTTAACCCCACCAGACATCACTATTTAAATCAATAATTATCAAAAGGCATTCAGTTCTCCAAATAAATGCACATAACGTGGAGGCGTCCGTTTGGGTTTTAAGGAAGCCCGATGGACTTTGGTTTAGGCTATCTTATGGAGTCATTATGTGGACACATAACTGACTCGGCTAGGGTTGACCATGATGCATGAACAATTTAATGGAATAAGGTTTCTACTTTTGAAGCGCTAGACAAGGTACCCTTGAGCGGACAACTCAAGATGGAAAGGCGCGGAACCGTCGACTACACCGTTGATCAACTGGTTTTACCGCAAATATGGCTTTGCCACATTTAGGGGGTTATAATATTGGAAGGACGCAACCACTCATTATAAGCGTTGCTATAGGCTTTGTTTTGGCACGAGTGGAATATGATGTTGAGGTATGCAGTTACAATAATGAAGCAAATTGCTTGTATTTTCATGTTCATAAAGATGACAATAAATACTCGGAAATTACAACGGAATTGAAATAATAAGGCAGTAAAAGATGAAATTAAAGGGAAAGAAAAACATGAAGAGCCAAGTTAGTATTTTTTGATGAAACAGTTAAAGACAGAAAGTAAATGCAATTAAGGAAGCAATAAAGTCACAAAAGCATGTAATGGTAGAAGCCTTAAAGAAATCCCCAGCAGAGTCGCCATGTTGTCGACGCCCCCGTTTTCCCCCCTTCTTTAAAAAGAAAGAAATTGGGTTTACGATATTATGGACAAAACAACTCTAATTCTTTTTTGAGGAATCGGGTTATGGAATTTGAAGAGTCGTCACCTAATAATTATAGTGTATTAGGGCACTTTAAAGAGAAGAAGCGATTTTGAAAGAAAACCAGAGTTCGGGTAAGGGCTTGAGATTATCTCGAAGGGAAGGTGTTAGGCACCCCTCAAGATCCACTAGTTTGGTTCCCGGCCATGCTTTAATTGTGACTTTAAAAGGAAGTGATAGAAAACAATTAAAACTTTGCACATAAGAATCACGAATAAGTTTCAAGTTTTGAAAAGGGTAAAGAAGATAGAAAGAGACAGTTTTTTAAAAAAAAAGGAATTAATTTGAGGAACAGAATTAAAGAAGACACTGCAAATGAAAGGAAAAGAAAGGGGGTCCTAGGTTTATACAAAATATGGATCACATCAATGCAATACCCAGCAATCACTCCTCACAAGAGGGGACACACGAGATATAAGCGCACCGGTCATCATATCCATATTCTACCCTTCCCACCCCGTTATGGTATTTAAACGTGTGGATTGGTCACGAGTGCTTATTGCGTGCTATTACCCATCCCGTCCTATAAGTCCTAGTGGGTATTTAGGACCACTTATTCCTATAAGGCAAGGACTAGGTTGAACCCTTAGGTTTAAAGGTCAAAACACTAGGCGACATACAAAAAAACAAATAGGACTTCATGTAAGGGATCATATAAAGGCACGTAAAAGGCTCAAGTATCCCTCCACAGATAGACATATAATTAGCACGTCTCAATCACATTTAAGGTCTAAGGAAATGAGAGTTAAAAAATTGGAATGTTCGAAAAAATGTTAAGATAGGAGCTGAAGGGTTTAAACAGAATTTACAGAAAGAAGTTGGACGCAAACTTTCAGAACTTGGGAAAAAGGCAGGAGATACGTAACAGTTTAGAAATCGGAGAAAACATTTTAAACATACTCAAAAATATACGATAGTGCATAGCAGGTATAGTATTCTGTTATGAAAATAATTTCGGACAGAAGAGGTAAGAAAACGTTTAGCACAGATGTAAAACCATTCAGAAATGTAAAGCTGAGAGCATATAAGTATATTAGTTTTGAACTATAGTTTTGGAAATTACAGAAGACATAGTGTCCTGATGAGTTTTAGGAAAAACAGTAACACAATTCTGGAAAAAGTAACTAAATAGAAAGTATTTGCACAGATATGATTATTTTGAAAAAAGAGGACAGAAGTTTAGTAAGAAAACCAAGAGGGTCTCAGAGAAAGGAAACAAATTCGGATAGTCGAAAGGTGTCAAATGGTTTAAACACGATTGAGATGGTTAATCGATTTTATCCGGCCTAAGGCTTGCCTAGGCGCTGTTTAGTCATAAAACAAAGTGGACGTGCATACTTGTTTTCCAATTTCTTTTTTAAAAGAAACTTGTTAACCAGACTTATGTCTGTTAAACGAAATTAGTGAGGTATTCAACAGTTGCAAATACAGCCCTACATACATGATATCTAATGCACACAAAGGTCCTAAAACATGGTATCTAAATGCAATGGCAGTCTTGTTAATTATTAACTGGTTGTGGTTAAATAGCGAGCTGATAGTGAAAGAGCTTAAAGACAAGATCTTTAGTCATATGAGATGTATGCCCCTAGACATGGTTTCTATTGCAAGAGTAGAGAAGTAAAATCCTATAGACATGTTTTCTACCCATTACTTAAAGCTAAGCATGCATAATCCCACCCAATTTTACTATAAACCCCATTGTTCATTACAAGTTATTACAGACCAATGTGATTAAATTACAGTAGTGAAGAGTAAAAATAAGAAGTTAATCTATAGGGAGCCTTTAGCCAGGACCAAATCTCCAACCTCACTTCTTTAGAGTTTCACAGCCTTTACCAAGGGTTGGATGCGGCAAAGCTCCCTGAGGGCCCATTGGGGCCCTTTGCCAATACCAGGTACCCAAAACAAATTAACAAGACAAGTGCAAGTGTGGAATTACCAGCCTTGTGCATCAAAGTTCAGTGGGTACTCAAGGTACCCAAAGTAATGCTTAAACTAAAGGGGTAGAACCTAAGTTCTAGGAGTAGTGAGATTGTGATAGAATTTGAAGAAGTTGAGTTGAAAACCATTGAAAGAGGATTCACATGAAAAATAGTTTTGAGAGAAAAGTAAACAATTGAGTTTGAAAACAGTTAATATGGAACCAGTTTGAAAGCAAAGAGTCACACAGTACTCAGGAAACACCAACAGGGGCAGGGGGAAAGGGAACAAATAACTCACAAGCAAGAACATAGTTACATATACACAGAACACTAAAGAGATGTACTTCAGAATAATCAAGTATGTTTCAAACAAAGGGGTCAGGGTCTTAACAGCATTAGATTGACAGAGTCAACATCAGAAAAGGTTCAGACCATTCAGTAGCTAAAAGGATCCTGAATATATGCTAATAATGTTCTGGGTTAGGGGGTAAGGAGAAATATGCAGGAAACAAGCACAGGCATGCCAGACTATATGAATCAGCACAGAGGCATGCTAATTGCAGTATGAACAACAAAACCATAAGTAGAAGCATGCAAGAAACAACAGGAAGTGCACCACAAATAGAAACATATTGATTTGTAGATGTAAATCAAATAGGAGACATACAAGTTGAAAGTAGGATAATGCAAGGCAGTGGTGAGTTATAATATGCGAGATGGTGAGCAATAGTTTGCAAGGAGTGAGCAGCAAATATGCAGAGAGAGAGAGCACCGGTATAATAAAGCAGCAACAATAGCAGCGGTGAGTAGCAATAGTAGAGGTGAGCAGCAATAGAAGTGAGAAGCAGTATAAAGAGCAATGGAAGTGAGCAACAATATAATGGAACAATGAAATAGTCTAAAGCTCAGACTGAGTTTCACACTAGTGGAGCAACCAGTAGTCACAAGAGAAGTGAGAGAGATTGTGTGGAAACAAAGAGAGAGTACTGAATATTTTGTGTAAGATAGAGTTCAGATGTAATTCTGTCCGTGTTAGGCTAAAGAGAGGGTAGAGTATTTATAGTTTTTGAAAACAATAGAGAATATGGTAGTAAGTATATAATTATAGAAACAGTACCAAATTGAATCAATCACAGGACTTAATTCAATTAAATCAGGGATTCATGATTCGAATGGGAGTACAGGTTATCAAGTAAGGAAAAGAATAAGTCAGATGAGTGATTATACCATAGTAAGAAGTAGTATGCAATAAGTATGCAATAAGGGTTAGATACACAATGCGTCAAACAAGGAAAGTATATGTTGAATACTTAAAAACGATGTTTAAGTGCACAAATATGGTAAAAATATAAATCAACTCTAAAAATCAATCAAAGAATCACGGACAAGACCAAAATTAGAGGGAATCAGTACCAAGTATAGAAAGCAACTCACAAGTAAGGAAAAAATTTGAAAAATCAATGTAAGAACCCTTAAGGAAAACACATACAAATCAGGGATTCAAATAGATGCTCAGAATTAACAGAATATTCAGTAAAGACAAGCATTTAAACTTATTTAAACACAATAGTCATAAAGCCAAGAACCCTAAGTAAGGAATCATATAAACAGTAGAGAGTCGGAACCCTAGTAAAGATTTATAGCGTAGAACTTGGACTAAATCGGAAACAAACAAACTCATAAAATGGCACAAATATAGGCATATTCACATAATACTCAAAAGAAACAGAAGGCATGGTGATTTTGAAAAAGGGGTTCGGAAAACCCTAGCTTTTCGAGAAAAGAACAAACGTTGAAAAACTTTGGATTAACAGAATCGAGTAGTGAGTAGTGTAAAACAGAAAGAATAAACTAAAAAATCATTTTAAAAGACAGAGATTAAGAGACTTAGGCAAAAATTAGGGTTTTTTGCAAATAAAATCGGTGAGGTAAGGAACCTGGCCACGTAACTCTTTAATAATGGTGTTTATCACACCATTGGACTGAGAAACCACCAGAGAGTAGGCCGGAGATGATCTGAGCATGGCTTTCAGGGACCGTCTTGTATGGTGGAAACTCTTGGAGTTTCAAGTATGGAGGGAGCCGGTGAGATAAGATTTCACGACGGCTGACGATCGAAAGAGGCGAGGCCGGAGTTGGTCGGAGAGGCGGTGAGAGACATCGGAGAAAATGAACCAGAAGGTTCTAGAGAGAAGGGGGAGGTGAAGGGTTAGAGAGAGAGAGAGACCGGTCTCTGAATGTGAAGGGTTTGGGGGGGTTGTTTGATTTATTTTAGGTAAATGAATCTGGGTCGTTGATCTCAATTGATCAACGGCTCAATTGAATTAAAGTCGGGCCAGGTTAATTGATTTGGTATGGGTTATTTGAGATGGGCTAGAATTGAGTTTAAAAATTGGGGTCAATTTTGGCTATATTTGAAATGAAATCTGGCCAAATTTTAAATAGCGAATTGCTCCCTTTTTATTTTATAAAATAGTAAGAAATGATTTGAAAAACAAATTGAAAACACAGAACTAATTAATAATATATAAATTTTAATCTAAAAATACCTGAAATGATTTTATAATTATAAAAATGCGGTTAATTATAACATAGGCTATAGTTGCAATTTTGAACAATTAAGCTTAAAAATATCGAATAAATTTATAAAAAATATGCAAAAATCACCTTAATCATATTTGGTGTAAATATAATGATGGAAAATAGCTGACTCACAAAAAGGACAATTTTGGAATAATTATTCAGGTTTTATACTGTTAAAATAAATAATAAATTAATTCTAAAAATTTTAAAAAATTGGAAAAAATACTAAAACCTTTGGGATGCTTATATATGCATGTGAATGCTATTTGAAAGTATTTTTGGGGTATAAAAATACATAGGGAAAAATTGGGTATCAACAAGCATACCACTAATGTTTTATAACCTCCTTCAATTGAATTAGTGGCACAGTAATTCCAGCAGGCCCCATGAACAAGTTCCATACTTTAGAGGCAGCAAGACTTGTGATAAATATATGCTCAATGGATTCCTCTTGGGGCTGCTGACAACATCAACACCTAGACATCATCATTTGCCCTTGCCTCTTCCATATGTCATCAGTGGATATTTTCTTCCTGCACAATCTCCACAGTAAAAAGGATATCTTAAATGGTAAGCCGTTAATCCATATTAACTTGAATTCCTGATTAGGATTAGCTGTATGCCTTAATATTTGCCAAGCACTGCTGATACTGAACTTGCCTAATGGATTTCGCATCCAGTATGGCCTATCCCAATAGCCCTCACTTCCTTTATAATGTATATTTAGCCTTATACGTGTCTGGCCTGATATCTTCTCATAGTTCCCCAACACTGCCATAATCTTTCTCAAGGATGGAGGATGAGCAAAAGCAATGATTATAGTATCATTAGCATATGCCAAATGGTTTAAAGGATCAGACCACTTAGGCATTCCAAATCCCATAAATGATCTGTCATCAAATAGCTTATTCAAAGACCTGAAAAGTACCTCAGCTGACATAATGAACAATGTTGGTGAGAAAGGATACCCTTGCTTCACACCCCTTGTAGACTTAAAGATGCCTGATGACTTCCTATTTACCAATACTGAATACCAGTTATTTGACATCAAGTTCCCCACTGTGTCGATGAAGTGCTCAGGAAATCCCATCTTCTTTAGTACATACAATAAGTACTTCCATGAAACCCTATCATAAGTCTTAGCCATATCAAGCTTGATCACCACATTAGCTGGCTTTTCCCTTAACCATATGTTAGTGGCAATTTCTTGAGTTGATAAGATGTTCTCAAATATACTCCTACGCTTCAGAAATCCAAATTGATTAGGAGATATAGAGAAGGCAAAAAATTTCCAAACGGATAAGTTATGGTTTGGGGTGGAAAATTGGGAAAATGAAGAAGAGTTCTTAGGTTAGATTTTTAGGTTCTAAATGGGATTTCGATATTGGATTTGAGTGATGTTGGTATGGGTGGACTAGTGGTCGAATGGGTGTTCAGATATTATGACTTTTATCCGATTTCGAGACGTGAACCCGGTGGCCGAGACTTTTTCACTTTTGACTTAAAGCTTAGTATTTTCTTATGGAATTGACTCATTTAGCTCATGTCAATTGTATAGAATTGGTTTTGGCTAGATTTGAGGCATTCACGGGCTGATTTGTAAAGCAAAGGTGCGTTTGAGTAGAGATTCGGTAGGATTGAGGTAAGTAACATTTCTAAACTTGGTTCTGGGTGTATGAAACCCCGAACTATATGTCATGTGATTTATTTTGAGATGGGACACATGCTAGGTGACAGGTGTCCACCGTAGGAATTGGGACTTGGTCCATTCCATGGAACTGTATAGATGATTAATCTGTTGATATTTGTAAGTTCTTTGTGTGATATAGTAATTGAGCTGCAAACTCGGTTAGAAATCATGCGTAGGCCATGTGTTGGCACTGAAAGGGCCCTTAGAGGTTGTATGCATGTTAATCTATCAACTAAAATTGTTGTGTTGTACTTAGTCTCAGTTCTACTTGCATATTGTATGTCACTCTCTATTGTTCCATGTTGATACATTATATAAATTTGTTTGGCCAGAGTTTTATAATTTCTAAGAGCTTGAGAGACTAGAGAGATTGATGACTGAGTGAGGCCCAGGGCCTTATTGTGAGATATTGATACTATAGCACGTGAGTTGTCCGTGCAGCATGTCAGTTGTCCGTGCGGATTGAGATGTTTATATTATAGTACGTGAGTTGTCCCTGCAATGCGTGTGTTATCCATATGGATCCAGATATTTATACCTTATCACGTGAGCTATACGTGCAATGCGTGAGTTGTTTGTGTAGATTAGTGCTTAGGCTGAAGGAGCCCCTCTAGAGTCTGTACACACCCCTAGTGAGAGCATTTACCTATTGAGTGTGAGTGTGGAGAGCCGAGTGCTGAGCTATTGAGAGACACTAAGTGGCTGTTTCTTGTTGCTCCCAAATGCACACACAAGTATACGTGGTCGTACAATTAATAAAATGATAGGTCGAGTTAAAAAACCCACAAAGACTTATATTAACTACTCACTAACTCACAAACATTATTATTCCATCAAGCTAAATTCGAGTTCAAAAGTTTAATTATACTATACTACAATTCTAAGTAATAGCTAAATCATCAAGCAGTAAAATGTTTGTTATGTATTCAATAGAGACGAGTATTCCAGGGTTGTGATCAATTCGCCAATCCTATTGTGTTCTAATTAACTCTCCCTCTCATACAATTCACACATGGTTACTAATTAATCAATAATTGCTCTCATAGCCTTCTCCCGAAGTACTACTCACCTATTCAAAATAGATTAACGCCTATATTCCTATGAAATCAATCCATTAAGAACACATTAAGAACACATTAAGATTATGATATTTAATTAAGCACTGTAACTAGGTATATTCCTATCCTAACCACAAATCCACTCCCCCTAAGGGTTAAGATCATGCTCTCTTCAATTATTCTCTAATCTAAACACGACTTTACTAAGCATAGCATAAATAGTAAATAAAACCTAACTGTTGGCCAGACAATTAAGCAATTAATCATAGAATAGAATAAAAACCCATATATTAGTGAATTATAATCGAGTTTAAGTCAATTCTAAACAATAATATTCATGGCTAAATCACAACCCCAGAATAATAGGTGTTTAGCCACTCATGATGCAATCAAACAATTGCATAATTGTTGAATCAATTGAAATTACTAGAAATATATGAAGAAAATTTAGAATTCTCCTCTTCCTCACGATCCTCTATGTGTTTTTACTCCCAGGTGGTGTCACTCCCTTTAAAAATAGACTTAGTCTTTCTTTTATACGTGTTGGGTAGGTCTAGGGCCGAATAAACCGTGGTCCCGGCAAAATAGCACAAAATCACATCATCAGCACCCTGGACAGTGCCAGGCTCCCATCAGGGTGCTGTCTCTAAATGATATTCTATCTCCAGTGCCACACGTGGCGCCAAGCGCTACCTGTGGCATCCAACTACTCAATTTATCGATTTTGATCGTTTTGGCTCAAATCTTGCGTGTTTCGACCCCAATTGCTCCCGAATCATTCCTACACATAAAAACATTTTAAATTAATATAAATCATAGCATTTAACATTCCAAATTAACGAAAAAAATAAATATTAGGCTATATACATAGAAATATATATGCTTTAAGAAACATCAACACCCCACACTTAGACTCTTGCTCGTCCTCAAGCAATGGAACCATCTAATAAACCCCCAACTACGTACAAGTCCCAATTATAGAGGAGCACCTTAACTTTTAACCACACACTATACCTTTGACTCTGATCAATACCAGCCCACAAGTATGAAGACTCAAAATTTCACATTCTTCAGTATAACATTTCAATTCAATCAATTCTAACAACTTATTTGTCACCACCCAACCTCAAAAGTTGACTTGCAACCACTAAGCACCCACAAATCATGCACTTACCCAACAAGAAAGTTTACAACATTACCAATAATTCATTAGATCATGTGCCCTCACCAACAAACAAAAGAGTGAATATAGATTAAGGACATCACACAATTGAACAAAATTCGGTCACTCTCACAAAGAATTCATATACATCCTATAGTCGTACCATAATCTTGCCCGTAGTATATATCTCTACTAATTTAAGCTATCCAAATCTAGGATCAATTAAGACTTTAAGGTTCTAATATAGGTTGCGGGACGGGTGGGGTACATTTAGAAATAGTGACTAACCTACCTAAGCAATTTGATACACTGCACTTACAACTCAAACACATATTCTTCTTAACCAATTCACTTTCCACAAACCATATACAACATAACCATTTTTGAATGAAGCACATCAATACTCCCACTAGCATAATCAATAAGAATTGGAGGTGCTATCGAACCATGCTCAAGTTTGCAGGCCCCGGGCATTCCAAGAACTTGTGCATATTTATAACTTGCAGCCTTCCAAGTACCTCCAGGAAGTTTCTTTCTAAGGACGTGGTATTAATCCCCATCTCATAAATGTACCGACCAGATGGCATGAAGTCTCTATGCCATGCAATTGCTACAGCATCAGCCAAATCCAAATGATTCCTTAGCCTTAATTGTGTTTGCTAAGATCCCTCGGCGACCTGTTTTCCTTTCGACGGTCGTGAAGAGCTTTCTACCTACTTGAGATTTTTTAGCGCATGAGAAGTGGTGGAGGACTTTCCAATGCCTTTGCCTTTGCTAGAACCATCACGATCCATAGTATCATGCATCACAAATAAGTATAACTGTAAGAACACTACAAGAAATATGCCTAAGGTTATTGTGCAAGTCACAAAATGACCCCACACTTAAAACAGAAGGCACATTGTACACTATGTCACAACTTTGGATCCAACATGTACACGTGTTGCACCCTAAAGCTATGGGTACTCAAGACTTACCCATGCCAGACAATAATGAATGATCATAGCTACGCGAATGTGCATTAAGGTAAGTAAGAGGCATATGGTACACACCTTTCACAACTACTAGGCTATACTAAATTAGTCAAATTTACAGGATTCTACAACCAACATTATATAAGATAGATGGTGTAGGAACATGTATTGCATCTATGGCTGTCCAACGGGACGGGACGAGATGAGACGGGATAAAATTGACGGGACGGGATGGGACGGGACGGGATGACATTTAAGCGGGACGGTGGCGGGACGGGATGAAACGGGACGAAACGGTCGTCCCATCCCGTCCTGCTAACAAACGGGATGGGACGGGTTGGGACGGGACGAAACGGGATGGGACGGGACGGGACGGGTTCGTGGGCCTTAAGTGTAGTTTTTTTTTTAAGTTTGCAATGGCTAATTTTTTGACTTATTTAACAGCTAAATGTTAAAACGAAAATTACAAAACTAAGTAAATAATTATAAAATATTAAAACAAAAGACTTGTAATGAAATATTCTAGTAAATATAAATTTATAATAGAGTTATAATTTATTTAAGACAATTCATAAAAATAATTCAACGCTTAGAGCCTTTTATTTTATTAATAGAACTTTCAAATCTCAAATTCAAATATAATTCTTTTGAAGAGAACCTAATCTACGCAGCCACCTTCTAGGAAGGGTTATGTTTGAACTAGGCCTCTTAATAACCAATTATAAATTATCATACTAATATTTGTAAGCTCCAATATAGCTTCTTTGTAAATTATCAATAATATCTCTTGAACATTCTAATGGAATTGGCAATGTTGATTGATGTTCCATGAGCTCCATGTCGTTATCGCTCCCAGTGGTTAGTATCTCATTGTATTCTTCTTCTTCCCTAGTGGTTAATTTTTCAAAACCAAGATTTCTTCTTTCTGAATTAATCTAATCTCTGAATAATATGGAAATCTCTAGATTGTCCTCCACTAATGAATGTCTATGATCTCCAATTTGAAATCTTGCCGCACTGAAAGCACTCTCCGATGCTACTGATGATGCTTGAATAACAAGGATATCTCGTGCCATAATTGAAAGTGTTGGAAATGCCTTGCCACGCTCCCTCCACCATGACAAAAGTTGTTCCTTGCCTTCTTCGTCTTTAATAGTTTCCAATCCTTGATTAAGATAAGAATCAAGTTCATCATCAATAGAGGAATCCAAACCTGTTATATCATCCATATCTTCCCATAAAACTTCTGCTCCCGATTTAGAAGTAGAAGGAGCAGTTTCAGTACTAGTTGTATCCATAGATTTATATTTATCAAACATAAATCTAGCATAAGAATATATGCTAGCTTGGCAGTTTTCGAGAGATGGTTCTTCATTTTCTTGAATTTCTAAATTCTCATAAATTTTACGAACAAGTCCCTTTGCACCTCTTAGTTTTAAAGATGGGTTAATTAGAGTAGAAATTAAATAAACTTCGGGAATAGGGAAAAAATACTTTTTAAATTTTAAAATCATTTCTTTAATGGCCGGTGCATAAGTTGGATTTGTTTTATACTTAGAAAATACAACAGAAATTCCACAAATATACCATAATATTTGGCTAACAGTAGGATAATATATACCAGAAAATTATTTTGTAGCATAATAAAATTTTTCTAAAAATCTAGTAAGCTCTCTGATCGCATCCCAATCAGAATCAACAATTTGATCAACAGGGTAAGCATTATGCATATTAAATACCTTTTGGATAGGCACTCGATAATCAAAAGCAACTTTAAGCATTTCATAAGTAGAATTCCACCTAGTACAAACATCTTTTGGAACTTTTCTAAATGGAAGGCCAGAACTAGCACATTGTTGAGCAAATTCACGAATTCTACTTTGTTTATGAGCACGAAAAATATAGTTACAAGCATGTTGTATTTTACTACAAGCATCAGAAAATAAATTAAGACCATCTTTTACAACCAAGTTAAAAATATGGCATGCACATCTAACATGAAAAATTATTGGATTAATTGGACAAAGTCTAGCTTTTAAGCTATTTGCCGCGGTTGTGTTAGCAGAAGCATTATCTAAGGTGATAGATAAAACTTTATTAGCGAGCCCATAAAAATTAAGTATTTGTATAACAGTAGTTGCAATATATGCTCCAGTATATTTTGAATCAATAAATTTATAACCAATAATACGTTTTTGCAAGTTCCAATAATGATCAACCCAATGACATGTAACAGTTAAATAATCGCAACCATTAGGACTACGACCTATATCGGATGTGATACACACTTTACAAATCTAAGTGAAAAAATACACAACGAATATACTGAAGATATTCGGTTTGATATTTAAAACCATCATTTCTAACCGTGGTCTTAGGAAAACCTTGAAAAGCAGGGTTATATGTTTCTTGTATATAATACACAAAAGCAGGGTGAGAAGGAAAAGTAAAAGGTAAGCCACAGATAGCCACCATTTTTGCTAAGTTCTCACGATCTCTATTTTTGCTATATTTGCGTAAAACATGACCAGAAGAAGGGTCAAATTGTTGTTGAATTTAATAAACATAGGGGTTATATTAAAAGTTTGGGGGGTAGGGGTGTTTTGGGGGGTGTAGGGGCTGTCCAAACAGCTATTTTTTGAATTTTGGCCGTTGCCCAACGGCTAGTTTTTTTTTTAAAAAATCTGGCGGGACGCGGTACGGGACGGGACGGGACGAAGCGGGACGAAACGGGACGAAATGGCCGTCCCGTCCTGTCCCGCGTTGGCCCATCCCATTTGACTTGAAGCAGGACGGGACGGGACGGGGACGGGACGCGGGACGGGACGGGCCGACCCGTCCCGTTGGACAGCCATAATTGCATCAAAGGCAAACCCCTAGCATGTAAAAGCATATCTACACACCCCACACTTAGCCCAAATTCATACACAAATACATTCGGTTACTCAGACTTCACCGCTGCACCACAATCCTCATCAAGCACTTTAACAAACACATTGCGGGCTTAAAGTGTGTGCTTCTAATTCAAAAATGGTGGAATATGGTGGCCCTCCTAATTTTCAACGAAGTAGAGATAATTCTAGTTTACTACTCCGTATACACAATAAAATACAATTTTCGATAAATACAAGTCACCCACCATAAATTTTTCATAAGAACTACATAAGGGAAAAAGCGTTTTCTGTTTCTTTCGTTTGGTATGATCGTGGGTTTTTTTTCTGTGTTTGGGTGGGATTGGGTATGGTTAAGTTGGGTTTGGAAAGGATATGGGTATTAGGATGGGTTAGAATGAAAGTATAAATGGATATTTGGGTGGGGCTAAATGGGTATGGGTCAATAAAAAAATAAAAGAAACGTAAATTAAAAAAAATAACTTACCTGATCGGCCCCTAGCCCGGTGCCTCGCGCTGGGGTCTTTTACACATGTTGTATCCAGTACCGGGCAGCGCTAGGTACTAGCCTGGTCGTTGTTTTTGCAATTTTTTATTTTTTTTAAACATCTCGATCCCCCGAACCTTATATATACCCAATTTACATGTCCTACACCATTATATCTAAAAAAAATTATACCTACAATGAAAGTGTAAAATTCTATCTACTCTAACTAAAAGAAAAATTAAGAAGTTAAACTAGGAAAGAAATAAAAATTGGGTCGCCTCCTAACAAGCGCCTGATTTAACATCGTGGCACGATGCAGAGTCTCGCTTACTCATCAGCGAGTACAACCTTGGTCTTCTCACGATTAATCATTCCTCCCCAATAGTGCTTGACCAAAAATTTCCTTTCACCATTCAATGCTCGCAGCTCGGTTGCACCATAAGGAGTGACTCTCACCACCTTAAACGAACCTGACCATCTTGATTTTAGCTTTCTAGAAAACACTGTTAGCCCGTAATTGAATATTAATACCTATTGGCCTGGCTTAAAGTGATGCGGCTTGATATGCTTTTCATCCCATCATTTTGTCTTTTCTTTATAGAGCTTAGCATTTTCATAAGAGTGCAGCCTGAACTCATCTAACTCATTCAATTGCAAAAGTCTTTTCTTGCCCGCAAATTCAAGGTCCAGGTTCAGCTTCTTAATGGCCCAGTATGCCTTGTGTTCCAGTTCAACGGGCAAGTGACATGCCTTCCCATAAAAGAGCTTGTAAGGGGATGCTCCAATTGGTGTTTTATATGCATTTCTATACGCCTATAAGGCATCATCTAACTTTGCAGCCTAATCCTTCCTATTCACACTCTGTAGTGAACTCCATATTTAGTAAGAAGGTTAGTCAACAACCAATTGCAAAATTGAGTCCCATCATCACTAATTAAGGTATGTGGCATCCCAAATCTTGAAAATATGTTTTTTTTCACAAAAGCAGCTACCACCGAGGCATCATTTGTTGGCAAAGCAATTGCCTCCACCTATTTTAACATGTAGTCAACTGCTAGGAAAATGTATTTGTTTCCTCTGGACGGTGGAAATGGACCTATAAAATTTATCCCCTACACATCAAAAAGATCAACTTCTAGGATGTTATTCAAAGGCATCTCATGCCTCTTTATGATTGTGATTGTTCTCTGACATTGGTCACACTTCTTAACGAATGCATTGGCATCCTTGAATAAAGTTGACCAAAAGAGACCAGATTGTAGTACCTTTACATCTATTTTTTCTCCTCCATGATGGCCCTCATAAGGTGACGCATGACAATCATATAACACTAATTCCACCTCCTTTTCAGGAATGCATCTCCTCATCAACTGATCAACACAATGCTTGGACAAATAGGGCTCATCCCAGTTGTAAAAGTTCATATCATGTAAAAACCTCTTTCTAGTTTCAGATTCAATTTCATGAGGAAGTACTCCACTCAACAGATAATTCACATCGTCTGTGTACCATGGCAGAGGGTCTTGGGTGATAGGAAAAAGTTGCTCATCAGGAAATACTTCTTTAATTTGGCCACCCTCCTCCACGTGATCATGATTTTGCAGCGTTGATAGATGCTCAGCTACTTGGTTCTCTATCCCCCTTTAATCACGTATTTCTACATCAAATTTTTGCAGCAACAAAACCCAATGCATCAATCTAGCCTTAGATTCTTTTGTTGTAAACAGTTTATTCCCACCAAGTATGACCAAAATATTTCAAAGGCCCACACAACATCTAACAACTCCTTCTCAATGGTGGTGTAATTCAATTGCGCATCATCAGGAGTCTTACTCACATAGTAGATGGAATAAAACACCTTGTCCTTCCTTTGGCCTATCACTGCCCCAATAGCATGGTCACTCGCATCAACATAAGTTAAAATGGTAAGGATCAATCAGGTGCCACTATAATGGGAGCAGACACCAACTTCTTTCTGAGTTCTTAAAAATGCCTTGAGGCAAGCATCATCAAAGTTGAAAGTTACATCTTTTTCAAGTAGCCTGCACTGTCACATCCCAAGTTCGAGGGACATGACCGGCGC
This sequence comes from Nicotiana glauca, assembly GCA_026770625.1. Classification (NCBI taxonomy): domain Eukaryota; kingdom Viridiplantae; phylum Streptophyta; class Magnoliopsida; order Solanales; family Solanaceae; genus Nicotiana; species Nicotiana glauca. The sequence continues at coordinate 66,932 of MU777565.1, forward strand.
TCGACCGGGTATCCCCAGTCAAGTGGACCTGGGTGCCTTTTCTGTCCCACGTATTACCCCGCATTTTTTTTTTCATTACTAATTGACAAAGTGAAATAGCCATTTATAATTGGAACACTTTTTACAAAACATACATACATACGTAGTCCTTTACATGGTTTACAACTTACATCGCCCAAACATACAAAATACATATTTACATAAGTTCATAACCTACTTTCCTGTCTACGGAGCCTCTAAAGATGAAAAGGAATAATATAGTACTTGCCGGTAACAAGACTCCGGCTATACCTTTTACAAATACCAAAACAAGATCCCAAAAGGAAAGAGCAGAAGTGACGTGAGCCACGCAGGGCCCCAGAAGGAAAGGGGCTCACCAATTCAGCTGATAGGAAGTGATGAGGAGCTACGGTCGATGGACTGGAGTACCTGCTATAGATCCACCGACAATCATGACACGAATGTAGCGCCCCCGGCAAAAGGGACGTCAGTACACTTGAATTGCACTGGTATGTATGAACAAACTTTACCCTAAGAAACTCAAACCATACGCAAGCAGGAAAACGTAATAAAGTCAATAATCCAGTACAAATGAAAGGAACAATCAAGCCAAACAAGTTTACAATTTCTCATGTTTCCCCTTTCAACAATTCCACATCAATGATTTAAAGCTTTCTCATATTTTCATTTCAATAGTGATTTCGATCACTTTCCACCCTTATTATCTCGGCCACCCTTATTACCTCGGCCACCCTTATCACAACAACCCACACCTTATTACTTCGTGTTGCGGCGCGCAACCCGATTCCACTGAACAAATCACAATTCACAAATAGCCCAACAACCTAACAATTCACAAAGATCACTAACAACACTTCTTTAGGAAATAACAATAACAATTCACATAGAACAACAACAATAATTCTCAAAGAGCAGTTCCACAATTCACAAGAATTTCTGTAGCCATCAATACCATTTCCTTCATATTCAACAATCCATGAAATAGGCCATTTTGTCTTAACACCCATGAGACAACCAAAATTCACAAATAGTGCACATAAATAACACGTACCAATTTCTCGTACTCTAAACAAGGTAAATTTACAAAGGTTAAAGTTAGTAATACATACCTCGTTTAAGATTTCCTTATGTTACTACGACATTTCGAAATTTCTAGCAATCCCAATCTACTTGAAACATTGCAAAATTAAACACAAATTAGGAAGGCATTCATGGTTTCAGCTCCTTGGAGCATTTTATCAAACACTAGTTGGGCGTCTTGATTTTTAATACTCTTTTACAAGATTTTCCTTCATTCCCAAACCCAATCTTTACCTATTTATGTTCATCAATCTTCCCACAACCCTACTTGTACATGCATGCATACATAATACTACTATACCAAGAATCATAACTCAATGGCCCATCTCACAACCTCTACAATACCAACACAACCTAGGTTAGGCACCTATGGCTCCCAATCACCATCCCATGAGTTCTAATGTATGTATCTTACATGAATAATCACCATAGAGTATTTAAAGATGATAGACATTCCTCTTGTAGTAAGAATTATAAGAATCCCCACTTGTGGTGTTCTTGAAGAATTCAAGGATTTGAAGGAAAATCTAAGGATTTTTAAGATTAATCCTTGTTAGTGTAAGTGTTTAGGGGGTAGAAATTACTCAATGTACTCTAAAAACCTTACCTTAGATCATAGGGATGAAGTTTGGGACGAAATCCCCTTGAGAGAGCAAGCCATAACCCCAAAAATGAGTTGGGAACACTCTTGACCGGTCTTGGGGTATTAAACCAGGCGCGCGAACTTTCAAACAATTCTCCCCCCAGGATCATTCGTCCTCCAAATAACGAACTGTTTTGTTGCATTAGAAACTAGACTCAAAGGGCTTTAATTTGATAGGCTGTTCCTCACACAAATCCTTACATAACTGGAGATATGATCGTTCAAAGCGAGGTCTTGTGCGCACTCATTTACAAATTTCATCTAATATGTAATTTTCCAACTTGGCTTAGACTTAGGCCTCTCCTTAGACCACAAATCACTTCTAATAAGACTTATACACTTATTACCATATCCAATTGATATCCATAAAATCATAAATCCTTATTTGCACAGGAATTAAAATAATTTAGCCTACCTTGGCACGACGAAATCTTAAATTAATCGGAAAAAAAATTTTCGGGGCCTTACATTCTCCCCCCCTAAGATCATTCGTCCTCGAATGAGGATTGACGTCCATTCACTAGCCATACTTATGTAACTTAGGCTTGTTCACATCATGAAATATATCAATACCACGAATTTGTTTAACTCCTTAAATTTCCGAAAATTTCGCCAGAGTTTCCTTTGTAACTCAGCCTACACACCTGTCAGAGAGCCCCCGAAACACATTTTCCAAGCGCTATTATATCATGTGCATTTCCCATTAGTCATTCACTTATCACTTGAGTTCTTACAAAACCTTCATTTACCAAAAAGGGTTTGCACAAGACTCAAATAATCACAACACATACAATTCTTGTACAACTTGAAGAGTTACAATAGTAAAAACAAAATATGGTATTTGCACCAAATTCAGCACAACAACAGTTTTACTAGAGATAAGGGCTCTCACAATCACTACTAGACTTGTTCAAACAGATGGGGATATGTTTCTTTCATCTCATCTTCCGCTTCCCACGTGACTTCCTTGACTTGTTGATTCCGCCACAACACTTTGACTGAAGCAAATTTCTTTATTTCGCAATTTACGAACTTGCCTATCAAGAATAGCAACCGGAATTTCTTCATACGATAATTCTTCAGTAACCTTGATGTCTTTAACTGGCACGATGGTGGACGGATCTCCAACAACTTTCCTTAACATAGACACATGGAACATCGGGTGCACTAAGGATATTTCAGGGGGAAACTGCAGTCTATAAGCAACTTGTCCAATCCTTTGAATGATCCGATAAGGCCCGACATATCTAGGACTCAACTTCCCTTTCTTTCCAAATCGCATGACTCCCTTCAGAGGAGACACCCTCAAGAATACCCAATCATCTACTTCGAACTCCAATTCTCTTCGACGTACGTCCGCATAGGATTTCTGGTGACTTTGAGCAGCCTTCATCCTTTCCTGAATGACTTTAACTTTTTCCACAGCCTGGTGCACGAGGTCGGGCCCTATCAATTCTGCTTCACCTACTTCAAACCATCCGATCGGAGACCTACATCTCCTCCCATACAATGCCTCAAATAGGGCTATCTGGATGCTAGCATGAAAGCTGTTATTGTAAGAAAATTCTATAAGGGGCAAGTGATCATCCCAATTACCTTTGAAATCCAAGACACAAGCCCGCAACATATCTTCATGGGTCTGAATAGTCCGTTCTGCTTGACCATCGGTCTGTGGATGGAAAGCCGTGCTGAGATTCACTTGAGTACCCAACCCTTGATGGAATTTCTTCCAGAAATTAGTTGTGAACTGAGCCCCTCGATCCAAGATAATAGAAAGTGGAGTACCATGAAACCTCACTATCTCTTTGATGTACAACCGAGCATATTATTCTACAGTATCGGTGGACCTGACTGGCAAGAAGTGAGCTGATTTGGTGAGTCGATCCACTATCACCCAAATTGAGTCGAACTTGCGCTGAGTGCGAGGTAATCCTACCACGAAATCCATGTTGATCATCTCCCATTTCCACATTGGTATTTCCATGAGCTGGATAAGCCCACCGGGCCGCTGATGCTCAGCTTTTACTTGCTGACAATTCAGACATTCAGATACAAAGTCTGCCACACCCCTCTTCATACCGCTCCACCAATAAATTTCCTTGAGATTGTGATACATTTTCGTAGAACCTGGGTGCACCGAATATCTAGAATGATGAGCCTCCGCCATTACCATCTCCCGAAGATTATCCACATCTGGAATGCATAGCCTACCTTGACATCGTAACACACCATCATTGTTGCCGAGTGAAAATGCCGAAATCTTGTTATTCAGAACTGCCTCCTTTGTCTGTGCCAACGCTGGATCAATGAACTGCATTTCTTTGACTTCTGCTACAAGCAACGATTCTGCTCTGTTATGCACCATAATTTCCTCCCTATTTGGGGTCGAAATGCCAATCCCAAGGCTGGCCAACTGATAAACCTCCCGTGCTAGGAGCCTCTAATCCACTCCCAAGTGAGCCAAACTACCCATGGATTTCCGACTGAGGGCGTCGGCCGCCACATTCGCCTTTCCTGGATGGTACAAGATGTTCATATCATAGTCTTTAAGCAATTCTAGTCGCCGTCACTGCCTCAAATTTAACTCCTTCTGTTTAAACAAATATTGGAGACTCTTGTGATCCGAGAATAAATCTACATGGACCTCATAAAGATAATGCCGCCATATTTTCAAGCCAAATACAACTGCCGCTAGCTCCAAATCATGCGTCGGGTAATTCTTCTCGTGGTTCTTGAGTTGCCTTGAAGCATACGCTATAACCTTCCCATATTGCATCAACACACACCCCAAACCAATCCTGGAGGCATTACAATAAACCACAAATCCCTCTGTGCCTTCTGGCAAAGCCAATATCGGTGCCGAGGTCAACCTTGACTTCAATCCCTGAAAACTTTTCTCACCAGCATCGGACCATTGGAATTTGATTGATTTCTGCATCAATTTAGTCAATGAGGAGGCGATGGTAGAGAATCCCTCTACAAACCTCTGATAATACCCTGCTAATCCCAAGAAGCTACGGATCTCCGTCGGGGTCGGGGTCGTGGGTCTAGGCCAATCTTTCATTGCTGAAATCTTCTATGGATCCACCTGAATACCCTTACTGGAAACAACATGACCTAGAAAAACGACGGACTCCAACCAAAATTCACATTTTGAGAATTTGGCATACAACTGGTGCTAATGAAGAGTCTGCAAAACTGCTCTGAGGTGATCGGCATGATCCTCCCTGCTTCGCGAATAAATGAGGATGTCGTCAATGAAAACAATGACAAAGAAGTCTAGAAATGGCTTGAAGACCCAATTCATAATATCCATGAAGGATGTCGGGGCGTTGGTTAGCCCAAAAGACATGACCAAGAATTCGAAGTGACCATAGCGAGTTCTGAAAGCGGTCTTAGGAATATCTTGCTCTCTGATCTTCAACTGGAGGTACCCGGATCGCAAATCAATTTTGGAGAAGAGCTTTGCACTTTGCAATTGGTCAAACAAATCATCTATCCGAGGTAAAGGATATTTATTCTTGATGGTAACTTTGTTAAGCTGATGATAATCAATGCACTTCCGAAGCGACCCATCATTCTTTCTGACAAAAAGAACCGGAGCACCCCATGGCAATACACTCGGTCGTATGAACCCCTTTTCTCATAAATCCTTCATTGCTCCTTTAAATCCCTTAACTCTGCTGGCGCCATCCTGTATGGTGGAATTGATACTGGCTGAGTATCTGGCAATACATCAATCCCGAAATCAATCTCCCTATCTGGCGGAATTCCTGGAAGCTCATCTGGAAACACCTCAAGAAACTCATTCACAACTGGCACGGACTCGGGGACAGACACTTCTGAAGTGGTGTCCGCCACCCGGACCAAATGATAGATACACCCCTTCTTAATCATCTTCGAAGCCTTAAGGTAGGAAATGAACCTACCCTTTGGCACCACACTATTCCCTTTCCACTCAATAACCGGCTCGTTAGGGAATTCGAGTCTCATGACTCTCGTTCGACAGTCAAGTTTAGCAAAGCACAAATAGAGCCAGTACATCCCCATAATTATATCAAAATCTACCATCCCAAGCTCAATAAGATCGATCGTGGTATCACGCCCACACACTGTGACAACATAATTCCTATAAACTCGTGTGGCTATAATAAAATCACCAACCGGAGTCGATACAGAGAACGACTCATGAAGTTGTTCGGGTTTTATCCCAAAACTTGAAGCAATAAAAGGGGTGACATAAGACAAGGAGGACTCCGGATACATAAGAGCATAACAATCAATGGCTTGAACAGACAAGATACCTGTAACAACATCTGGAGAAGCCTCAACACTCTGGCGACCACTCAAAGCATAAAACCGGCTAGGTCCACCTCTACCACGAGCTCCACCCCTAAGTGCACCACGTCCTGCTGGAGCTGGAGGACGCACGGATGATGTAGCAACTGAAGAACCGGATGAGTGGGCAGATCCCCTTCCCAAGCCCTGACTGGGCACTCGATAGTCCCGCTAGATGTGACCTCTCACCCCACAGTTATAACACACCGGGATATCCAAATAGCAAGTCTCCGTATGGAATCTCCCACACTTGGGTCATGCAGCTCTCCCCTGCTGCTGAGATCTCACTCCTGGACGACCGGACTGACGGAATCTCCTACTGTCTGAACCTGGCCCCGAGCGACTGCTCTGCTGATAACTGTGTATAGATGGCGGTGCGCTCGCTGAAGACTGAGCATATGACTGGGATGGACTTGATGGCCCTCTCCCCGGAACTGATCTCTCTGAGTGACCAATTGATCGGGCCCTGCTGCTACTCTCCCTTTCTGCCCACATCTTCAATTTCCTAGCCTCTGTAGCCTGAGCAAATCCTACAATCTTGCTGTAATTCATATCAGAGTGTAAGGCCATTGTAGCAGCCTCATTCACCACCAAAGGACTGAGACCCTGAACGAAACGCCGAACTCGAGCATCCAGGGTCGACACTAACTGAGGAGCATACTTGGACAACCTTGCAAACTCCATATGGTACTCCCAAACACTCATACTACCCTGCTTAAGGACTTCAAACTCAGTGGCACGGGCTGCCATTGTTTTGGCAGGCAAGAAGTGGTCCATAAAGGCATCTAAAAACTCATCCCACCTAGCTGGAGATCTTCCCTCCTCACGAGAATCCTCCCACATCTCGAACCACGAACGCGCTGCTCCTTTTAACCTATATGAAGCCAACTCAACCCCCTTTGTCTCTGTAGCCTTCATCACTCGAAGGGTCTTATACATCTCATCAAGAAAATCATGCGGATCGGCCTCTGGGTCTGTGCCTGTGAATTCTGGAGGGCCCAATCGAAGAAACTGGTGAACTCTGGAGCTGGCGGAATTTCCCTGTCCGCTGGAGGACGCAGGGGAATCATGAGATCTCTGGGCCTGGGCGGCCACTAACAGGGTCAACATACGTATGGCTCCTCTAAGGTCCCCATCAGAAACCTCGGGACCGGAAACTGGAATAGCATCAGGATTAGGAATATCGGTAGGAGGGATGGTGGCACCCTCCGCCGCAGCTGGAATAGGAATGCTTAGATCTGGAATAGATGGGCCAGGCAGATTCAAGACCGGGGGGTCACTCTCACCCACAGCATCAGGTACCTGATTCACGACTACACTTGGGGTTGCATTAGTCCCAAGGCCGAGTCTAGCTTTCTTCTTAGGTGCCATTTTCGAAAATTTCGGAACAAAGCATGAGTTAGATGTAAATACTTTTACTTTTCACTTCATCGCACGATATGGAATAACAAAGAAGGGGATAGTTTCCTAAATGCCCGTGTAGCCCCGTACTTATAGATGTGGTCGACAACACACCGATAAGAAGGGCTCTACTAGGCACGGCTTCGAGACATCCTAGGACTCCTTTAAAACCTTTGGCTCTGATACCAAGTTTGTCACGCCCCAATTTCGAGGGGCATGACCGGCGCTCGACCGGGTATCCCCAGTCAAGTGGACCTGGGTGCCTTTTCTGTCCCACGTATTACCTCGTATTTTTTTTTCATTACTAACTGACCAAGTGAAATAGCCATTTATAATTGAAACACTTTTTACAAAACATACATACATACGTAGTCCTTTTAGTGGTTTACAACTTACATTGCCCAAACATACAAAATACATATTTACGTAAGTTCATAACCCACTTTACGGTCTACGGAGCCTCTAAAGATGAAAAGGAATAATATAGTACTAGCGGGTAACAAGACTCCGGCTATACCTTTTACAAATACCAAAAGAAGATCCCAAAAGGAAAGAGCAGAAGCGGCGTGAGCCACGCAGGGCCCCAGAAGGAAAGGGGCTCACCAATTCAGCTGACAGGAAGTGATGAGAAGCTACGGTCGATAGACTGGAGTACCTGCTATAGATCCACATACAATCATGACACGAATGTAGCGCCCCCGGCAAAAGGGACGTCAGTACACTTGAATTGCACTGGTATATATGAACAAACTTCACCCTAAGAAACTCAAACAATACGCAAGAAGGAAAAAGTAATAAAGTCAATAATCAAGTACAAATGAAAGGAACAATCAAGCCAAACAAGTTTACAATTTCTCCTGTTTCTTCTTTCAACAATTCCACATCAATGATTTCAAGCTTTCTCATATTTTAATTTCAATAGTTATTTCGATCACTTTTCCACCGTTATTACCTCGGCCACCCTTATCACCACAACCCACACCTTATTACTTCGTGTTGCGGCGCACAACACGATCCCACCAAACAAATCACAATTCACAAATAGCCCAACAACCCAACAATTCACAAAGATCACTAACAACACTTCTTTAGGAAATAACAACAACAATTCACATTAAACAACAACAATAATTCCCAAAGAGCAGTTCCACAATTCGCAAGAATTTCTGTAGCCATCAATACCATTTCCTTCATATTCAACAATCCATGAAATAGGCCATTTTGTCTTAACACCCATGAGACAACCAAAATTCACAAATAGTGCACATAAATAACACGTACCAATTTCTCGTACTCTAAACAAGGTGAATTTACAAAGGTTAAAGTTAGCCATACATACCTCATTTAAGATTTCCTTAAGTTACTACGACATTTCAAAATTTCTAGCAATCCCAATCTACTTGAAACATAGCAAAATTAAACACAAATTAGGAAGGCATTCATGGTTTCAGCTCCTTGGAGCATTTTATCAAACACTAGTTGGGCGTCTTGATTTTTAATACTCTTTTACAAGATTTTCCTTCATTCCCAAACCCAATCTTTACCTATTTATGTTCATCAGTCTTCCCACAACCCTATTTGTACATGCATGCATACATAATACTACTATACCAAGAATCATACCTCAATGACCCATCTCACAACCTCTACAATACCAACATAACCTAGGTTAGGCACCTATGGCTCCCAATCACCCTCCCATGAGTTCTAATGTATGTATCTTACATGAATAATCACCATAGAGTAGTTAGAGATGATAGACATACCTCTTGTAGTAAGAATTTTAAGAATCCCCACTTGTGGTGTTCTTGAAGAATTCAAGGATTTGAAGGAAAATCTAAGGATTTTGAAGATTAATCCTTGTTAGTATAAGTGTTTAGGGGGTAGAAATTACTTAAAGTACTCTAAAAACCTTACCTTAGATCATAGGGATGAAGTTTGGGATGAAATCCCCTTGAGAGAGCAAGCCATAACCCCAAAAATGAGTTGGGAACACTCTAGACCGGTCTTGGGGTATTAAAACCTTCCAGGCGCATGAACTTTTGCCCAGGCGCGCGACTTTCGCTTAGTTCATGCGTTGTTCGTGCGTCGGAGGCAGAATACTCAGCAAAACGCTCGAACTTTTGCAAAGTTCGCGCACTGTTCGCGCGTGTGACACCTGACCAGTAAATTGGTCATAACTTTCTTAATACACCTCCAAATGAGAAACGGTTTATTGCATTGGAAACTAAACTCAAAGGGCTTTAATTTTATAAGTTGTTACTTACACAAATCCTTACATAACTGGAGATATGATCATTCAAAGCGAGGTCTTGTGCGCACTCATTTACAAATTTCGTCTAATATGCAATTTTCCAACTTGGCTTAGACTTAGGCCTCTCCTTAGACCCCAAATCACTTATAATAAGACTTATACACTTATTACCATATCCAATTGATATCCATAAAATCATAAATCCTTATTTTCACACGAATTAAAATAATTTATCCTACCTTGGCACGACCAAATCTTAAATTAATCGGAAAAAATTTTTTCGGGGCCTTACATGCACGAAGGAGTAGTAATTTTTTAAAAAACTTTAATAAAGCACCTATAAATGCCGCATGTCCCAAGAAACTCCGAACAACCTTCACTGTAATAGGTGGAGATAATTTTTCAACCGCCTCCACCTTCGCCTTATCAACTTCAATGCCGCCCCTAGATATTTTGTGACCGAACACGATGCCTTCTTGTACCATAAAATGGCACTTTTCCCAATTCAGTAATAGATTTTTTTCTTCACAACAGGCCATCACCTTGCTTAAATTCCTCAAGCAATCATCATAAGAAGACCCAAATCTGAAAAATCATCCATAAACACTTCCATGAATTTTTCCACCATGTCGATGAAAATAGCTATCATGTACCTCTGGAAAATGGCTGCTGCGTTGCAAAGACAAAACAGCATTCGCTTGAAGGCAAAAGTACCATAAAGACAAGTAAAAGTGGTCTTCTGCTGATCTTATAGGCATATGCCAATCTGATTGTATCCCGAATAACCATCAAGGAAGCAATAATATTCATGCTCGGCTAATTTGTCTAGCGTCTGGTCAATGATTTGAAGTGTGAAGTGGTCCTTGCGGGTTGCTTTGTTGAGCCGTCTATAATCAATGCAGACTCTCCACTGCGTAATAGTGCGAGTAGGAATTAGCTAATTCTTCTCATTCTCAATCATCGTCATCCCTCCCTTTTGGCCACACATTGAACTGTGCTTACCCAGTTGCTGTCAGAAATAGGAAAAATGATACCTGCATCGAGTAACTTGATTACTTCCTTTTTAACCACCTCTATCATAATGGGATTTAAGCTCCTCGACTGCTCAACACTAGGGAAGTGTCCATCATCCAAGAAAATTTTATGTATGCAAACCGATTGACTAATTCCCTTGATGTCAGCAGTAGTCCACACAATAGCCTTTTTATGCTCGCGAAGTACTCTGAGCAATTTTTCTTCTTGAGTGTTGGTCAAGCTGGACTAAATAATCATGGGTAATATCTCTGAGTTCCCCAAATAAGCATAGCACAGATGCGCTGGAAGTGACTTAAGTTCTCGCTTCGGAGCTTCTTCAATAGATGGCATATGAGGGGTTAGAGTGACAGGCCTGCCCAACTCCTCAAATTTTCAAAACCCATGGACAAAACTGCATGAAATATACAATACTTGCTCAATTTCTCCCATCATTTCATCTTCACTATCTTCTTCCTCCCCAATCAACACTCGTTCAACAGGATCTACAAGGCTCATATAGGGCACTAACGATGTGTCATCGCTCTCCACCAAAAAGATCATGGATAACTCTTCATAGTGGGCTGGCAACATCAGTTCTCTATAAACATTGAATACCTCCACTCGGTCACGTACTCTCATCGTCATCTTTCCTTTATAAACATTAATAATATCTCGGCCGATGGCTAAGAATGGAAGCCCCAAAATAAATGCGACTTCCTGATCGTGCACGTAGTCCAGGATAATTAAATCAGCAAGAAATAAGAAAGACCCCACTTGAACCAGCACATCTTCAATCACTCCTTCAGGATGAGCAAGTGAGCGATCAGCCAGTTGTAAGATTACCGCTGTTGGACGTGACTCACCCAACTCGAATTGTTTAAACATAGATAGCGGCATCAAATTTATGCTCTCTACAAGATCACATAAGGCTCGCCCAACTGCATGTTTACCAATAGATATTTGGATAGTGAAACTACCTGGGTCCTTCAATTTCTAAGGTAGTCTACTTTGAATTGTTGAGCCACACTCCTCAGTGAGTGCTAGAGTTTCGAACTCGGCCAGCCTCCTTTTATTTGCCACTATGTCCTTGATGTACTTTGCATATTTGGGCACTTCTTGTGAGATGTCAACCAATGGAATATTAGTTTTCACATGCTTAAAAATATCAAGAAACTTTTTATATACAACGTTATCTTTTACTTTATGCAATCTTTGAGGGAACGAAGGTGGTGGCCTTGCAACACTGGTGGGGGTTGCTCAGCCAGTGCCTCTCCCGTTGGCTTCTCATACTCCTTAGATTTTTCTGATGTTGATTCAATAGTAGTTGGACTCTCATCAAAAGTCACTTGTTTGCTTTTTTTCGACTGAACCTCTTCTAATTGTCTCCCATTACTCAATGACACAACATTAAGGAATGCCTTAGGATTAGCTTCAGTGTCACTTGGAAGAGATCCAACTGGCAAGTTGTCCCATTTGGCACACTAAATTTTTGAAATCAGTCCTGAGCTGTTGATTCTCAAGCAACAACTACTTAAACTAATCATTCCTATTCACTTCTACATGTTGAGGTGGTTTCTGATGTTGATTGAAATTTCCTTGGGGTCTATAATGATTTTGATTTGTCTCATTTCCACCCCATGAGATGTTGGGATTATTCTTCAAATTTGGGTTATAAGTGTTTCCATTTTCTGCATTCTAATTCATTGGACCCCTACTCTGTTGTCCCACATAGTATATAGATTCTGTATTCATGGGGCACAAGTTACCACATAGTTCTTAGCAAATAGACATCTATTGTACATGTTGCATTTGTTGTGTCTATTGCATTGTCATTCTATTCACCTTGCTTGCAAATTTTGCTATATCAGCTCTCATGGATGAGAAGTCATCAAGCTCAATCAACCCGGCTGCCTTTTGTTTACTTCCCCTTCGTGAATCCCCATCTCCTTTCCAGATGATCATTAGCAGTGAAGTTATTCAGTAAGAGTTGGATTTCACTATATGGTTTCTCCATGCAACTACCCCCACAAGTTGAATCAAGATTCATCTTTGAGGCCTCATCTAGCCCGTCAACAAAAGTGCATCCCAATACCTCATCAGTCTGACAATGGTGCAGGAAATGACTGAGTAACTTCTTGTATCTTTCCCAGGCTTAACGAAGTGTCTCGCCATCCCATTGTTCGAACCCAAGAATCTAACACCTCAATGACTTTGTCTCCTTGGTGGGGAAAACTTGATTAATAATTTCCTTGCTAGATCATCCTAAGTGTGGATTGAGTTTGCGGGCGCTTTCTGCAACTATTCCTTAGCTTCCCCCAACAGTAAAAAGAGAAAAAGTGTCTGCCTGACATAGTCCTTAGAAATGTTCAGATAATTGTAGGTATCCTCAATTTCCAAGAAATTTTGAATTTGTATGTGCGGATCTTCATGAGATAGAACCCCATACTGCACTGTGGACTAAATCAGTTATACCATGTATTGTTTGAGTTTAAAATGCCATGTAATCTCAGGCTTCACAATAGCCTGAGTCATATTTGCAAGAGGGCCTTGCGGCTTCTATCACCACACACTCTGCATTTCCTTCCGTCTCTATTTCCTTTTGTCTAACTACGATGTCCAACTCTCTTTATATTCTAGTTCTTTCTTCAACTTCCCTCCTCACTCTATGAAGCGTTCGTTCGATTTCAGGATCAAGAGGAAGGAGATTGTTTGTTCATCTACTCCTCCCCATTCAAGAGAAGAGCTTATGTTAACACAACCAAAGGTAGAGTGAAAAGTAAAATTTGAACAAATAACTAATAAAAGCTTATATCAGCAAAGTATCTAGTTCTTAAGTCCTCGGCAACAGCACCAAAAACTTATTGCTCTCAAATGCACACGCAAGTATAAGTGGTCGTACAAGAAATAAAATGATAAGTCGAGTGTCGAACCTACAGAGACTTATATTAACTACTCACTAACTCACCAATATTATTATACCGTCAAGCTAAAATCGAGTTCAAAAGTTTAATTATACTACACTACAATTCCGAGTAAAAGCTAAATTATTAGGCAGTAGAACGTTTATTTTGTATTCAATAGAGACGAGTATTCCAGGGTTGTGATTGATTCACCAATCCTATTGTGTTCTAATTAACTCTCCCTCTCATACAATTCACTCATGGTTGCTAATTAATCTATAATTTCTCTCATAGCCTTCTCTGAAGTAGAACTCGCCTATTCAAAATAGATTAACGCCTATATTACTTTGAAATCAATCCATTAAGAATGAATTAAGATTACGATATTTAATTAAGCACAGTCACTAGGTATATTCATATCCTAACAACAAATCAGCTCCCCCTAAGGGTTAAGATCACGATCTCTTCAATTATTCTCTAATCTAAACACGGCTTTCCCAAGCATAGCATAGATAGTAAATAGAACCTAACTGCTGGCCAGAAAATTAAGCAATTAATCGTAGAATTGAAGAAACAACCATATATTAGTGAATCATAATCGAGGTTAAGTCAACGTTAAACAATAATATTCATGGCTAAATCAAAACCCCAGAACAATGGGTGTTTAGCCAGTCATGATGTAATCAAACAATTGCATAATTGTTGAATCAATTGAAAATATAAGAAAAAGATGACGAAAACTGAGAATTCTCCGCTTCCTCATGATCTTGTGTGTTTTTACTCCCAGGTGGCGTCTCTCCCTTCAAAAATAAGCTTAGTCTTTCTTTTATACGTGTTGGGTAGGTCTAGGGCAGAATAAACCGTGTACTGGGCAAAATAGGACAAAATCACATCATCGACGCCCTGTACAGCACCAGGCGCCCACCAGGGCGCTGCCTCAAAATGATATTCTGTCTCCAGCACCACAGGTGGCGCCAGAGGCTGTCTGTGGCGCCCAACTACTCAATTTCCCATTTTTGTTTGTTTCTGCTTCAATCTTGCGCGTTTCGACGACAATTGCTCCCGAATCATTCATATACATACAAATAGTTCAAATTAATACAAATCATAGCATTTAACATCCCAAATTCACGAAACAGAAGTAAAATGAGGTGATATACATAAATATATATACTTTAAGCTAAACATAAACACCACACACTTAGACTTTCGCTCGTCCTCGAGCAATGGAACTATCTAATAAACCCCCAAATACGTACAAGTATCAATTATGGACGTTCATCTTAACTTTTAACTACACATTATAACTTTGACTATGATCAATACCGGCAAACAAGCATGAACACACAAAATTTCACATTCTTCTCGTTTAAGCATGCCCAAGTATAACATTTCAATTCAATCTATTCCAACAACCTATTTGTCACCACCCAACCTTAAAAGTCGACTTGCAACCACTAAGCACCATCAATTCACGGACTTACCCAACAAGAAAGTTTACAACATTACCAATCATTCATGCGATCATGTACCCTCACCAACAAACAAAAGAGTGAATATAGATTAGTCTACATATTAAAATATGCTTTTGAATATAGATTAAGGACATAACACAATTGAACAAAATGCGCTCACTCTTACAAAGAATTCATATATATCTTATGGTCTTACCATAAGCTTGCCCATAGTGTATATCTCTTCTAATTTAAGCTAGCCAAATCTAGGATCAATTAGGACTTTAAGGTTGTAATGTAGGCTACGGGACGGGTGGGAAACATGTAGAAATAGTGACCTACCCTCCTAAGCACATTAATACACTACACTCACAACTAAAATACATATTCTTCTTAACTAATTCACTTGCCACAAACCATATACAACATATCCCTTTTTAAATTAAGCACTTCTGTACTCGCACTAGCACAGTCAATAAGAATTGGAGGTGTGTGTTTTTCTCGATTATTTGAACTATCATTTTTTTTCTCTTTTCTTGTAATTTTTCTTTTCATTTATCTATTTTTTTTCGTCACACACCCCATACACTAAGGTTCATCGGCTAGTGACTTTTGATTTCAACTTTAGTGCACCAACAGGCCCTTCTATGGTTCCATTCAAAAGCTACTCTCCAATCTCCAACCTTACTTCTTTTAGAGACTAAGTTCATTAGAAGGTAAAGGTAATCAATATCAAATTAAGAACAAAATAGGGGTGGGGCTTGTAATGTAGGTGCCAAAAGAAAGGCTTATAGGCTCCATGGGGCTAGCAACGGAAAAATTCATTTTTATGTGACAAGCACATCCATGATCAAGAAAACAAATGCCTACGTCATCTCCTAGATTAGCATAACTTACAATTTCACTTCAATTAACACACGGGGAAAGTTCTAGACTACACAGGATAGCACAGAAAATCACAAATCCTCACAAACACGTAGCACGTGACTCAATCAAGACGGTTCTGTTCAACTCTCAAGTCAAGAAAGTACACATAACTGGGGAATTTAAGCAACATTGCACTATGTGACATACAAGTCAAACAAATGAGAAAAGTCATCATAAAATAGGCTATTTACTTTACTTAGGCTTAACAATTCAAACCAAATATACGGAAAAATAGAATGTACGTCCTAGCCTAATGTGCCCGCATCAACCATGTCAATGAGTATCTCAGAGAGAATCAGTTTCTTCCTAAACTAATCCTAAAAAAAAGTACCCGGCCGAGCTACATCCTTGGAAAAGAACCGGTGCCCAAAGCAAAACCAAGGAATACTACCTAGCTATTCTAAAAAAATAAAAGAAAAAATCTTTTTGGTATTTTAATCGGACTTTTGTCCCTCAAGAAAATTGTCCAAAAGATTCATCGTCGGGAAAAGTCTGAACTTTTTCTAATTTCTTTTTCATTTTTTTTGTTTTTTTTTTATTTTTATGCTTTTTGTTTTTTTCTTTTTTTCTTTTGATTTAAAGAAAGTAAAATACACTAGACTAACTACACTAGAACTACTAAAAGAACAAATCAAAACAAGTTGATACAAAATATACAACAACAGCACAGGTAATATTCCTCCCACCCCACACTTAAACTATGCATAGCCATCGATGCAAGTAAAAATGAAAAACAAAGTAGGGTGAAAAGAAAAACTCCCTATCAGTCGGAGTCCACCTCCACAGCAAGCCCTCCACTAGCAGCTCTAGGCTCATCATCATTCGGATATAGAGGTACTAAAGCCATGGACCCCGTAGCACTATTCTTATCCTCATCCTCAGTGTCCGAGCCCTTGACAGAGTTGATGTCATCCGACGAGTGAACAGGTAAACCAGGTGCAATCCGTAATATCTCCTTGGACGTGCTGGACAAATCATGGCGTAAATGCATACGCTCCTCATCTGTAATACCTGCCTTGTTCATAAGTAAGTTCATCAAGTTATAAAGGTTCCTATTGAAGTTCTCATCTCGCTCTATCCGGGCTGGGGGTTGAGTTTTGACGATTTATCCAACAGAGACGTGATGTCCATAAGCCCTAACAGAGCCTCCACTACCTCATCATGTCTAGGGTACTCCGGCACTCCAGAAAATAGCATATACTGAGGAGTAAATTTCCGAAGACGAACCGCCTAATCTATCACCCATATCTCGTGCAGGCCATCTCACTGAGCATAATTGCAGCCATATTAATAGGTCGGTCGGTCATCAAGAAGAAAATCGGACACACTTTAGCGCGAGTGCAGTCGTTGTTGTGCTCTGCCGGCATGAGTCTCGCTTGCACAAAACTCTGCCACACTTTGGAAGCTTTGTTGAAGTCGGAGCGGACCATAGAATGGTGAATGTTTCCCTACTTCCTTATCCACTTAGCATTGGAATCCACGACACAAAGAGTGTGATGTGTGAACTTATATTTAGGGCTTCTGATAAATCATTGGGGTCTCCTTGGGTTAGCATTATCAACCCCCAAATACTTGCATAAAGACTCTCTATCCATCGGCACATCTTTCCCCCTTACACGCAAAGTGTCCAATTGGTAATTTCAGTTAGCATACAGCTCTCGAACCATGCTCAGGTTTGCAGGCCCCGGGCATTCTAAGAACTTGTGTATATTTAGAGCTTGAAGCCTGCCAAGTACCTCCGAGATGTTTCTTTCTAATGCCTTGATATTAATCCTCATCTTAGAAAAGTACCGACCAGATGGCACAGAGTCCTTGTGTCATGCAATATCTACAGCATCAACCAAATCCAAACGAGGCCTCATCCTTAATAGTGCTTGATGAGATCCCTTCGTGAACTATTTTCCTTTGGATGGCCGTAAAGAGCTTTTTCCCTGCATGCGCTTTTTGGGTGCAGGAGAAGTGGTGGAGGACTTTCCAATGACTTTGCCTTTGCTATAACCATCACGAGCCAAAGTATCCTGCAACATAAATAAGCACAACTATGAGAACACTGCAAGCAATATGCCTAAGGGTTGTTGTGTAAGTCACAAAATGACCCCACACTAACAGAAGGCACATTGTACACTATGTCATAATCTTGGATCCAACATGTACACGTGTTGCACCCTAAAGCTATGGGTACTCAAGACTTCACAATGCCACACAATAATGATTGATCATAGCTACATGAATTTGCATTAAGGTAATCAAGAGGCATATGGTACGCACCTTTCACAACTACTAGACTATACTAAATTAGTCAAATTTATAAGATTCTACAACATACATTATATAAGATAGATGGTGTAGGAACATGTAATGCTTCAAATACACACACCCTGGCATGTAAAAGCAACCCTACATACCCCACAATTAGCCCAAATTCATACACAAATACACCCGGCTACACAAACTTCACTGGTTCACCACAGTCCTCATTCAAGCATTTTTTAACAAACACATTGCGGGCATAAAGTGTGCGCTTCTAATTCAACAATGGTGGAATATGATGGCCCTCCCAATTTTCAATGAAGTAAAGGGAATTCTAGTTTACTACTCCGTATACACAATAACCATACAATTTTCGACCAACCTAAGTCACCCACCATAAAAACTTCATAACAACTACATAAAGAAAAATATTTGGAATTAGGGCTCTTGGAAATGGGATTATGTTTATCTACTAGTTAAAACACAAAAATAAATAGAAGAGGAAAATAAAGAAGATCTTACCTGTAGAGTGTAGAAGGAGAGCAAGATAAAAAAAAACTTTGTGAAATTTTTGTGAGGTAGAAAAGGCGGACGCGGCAGAAGCTGTAGAAAGTTTCAGTGTTTTCTGTTTGTTTCATTTGGTATGATCGTGGGTTTTTGTTTTTTTTGGTTTAGGTATGGTTAATTTGGGTTGGGAAAGGATATGGGTATTCGGATGGGTTTGAATGTTAGTATAAATGGGTATTTGGGTTGGGTTAAATGGGTATGGGTCAATAAGGAAATAAAAGAAATAAATAAAAAGACTTACCTGATCCGCCCCCAGCCCGGCGCCTCGCGCCTGCCTGGCGCTTGGGTCTTTTGCACATACTGTTTCCAGTGCCCCAGGCAGTGCTGGGCACAGGCCTGGGCGCTATTTTCAAAAAAAAATTATTTTTTTTGAAACATCCTTATCTCCGAGCCTTATATATACCCGATTTACATGTCCTACACCATTATATCTAAAACATTTATACCTACAAAGAAAATGTAAAACTCTATGTACTCTAACTAAAAGAAAAATTAAGAAGTTAAACTAGAAAAGCAATATAAATTGGTCATATTTAACGTCGTGGCATGATGCAGAGTCTCGCTTACTCACCAGCGAGTACAACCTTTGTCTTTTCATGATTAATTATTTCTCCCCAACAGTGCTTGACTCTATGACCATTCACCAAAAATTTGCTTTCACCATTTAAAGCTCGCAGCTCGATTTCACCAGAAGGAGTGACTCTCACCACCTCAAACGTACCTGACCATCTTGATTTCAGCTTTCCATTAAACACTCTTAGCCTAGAATAGAATAATAATACTTGTTGGTCTGGCTCGAAGTGATGCAGCTTGATATTCTTATCATTCCATCCTTTTGTCTTTTCTTTAAAGATCTTAGCATTTTCATAATACTGCAACCTGAACATCTAACTCATTCAATTGCAAAAGTCTTTTCTCGCTCGCGGCTTCAAGGTCCATGTTAAACTTGTTAATGGCCCAGTATGCCTTGTGTTCCAGTTCAATGGGCAAGTTACATGCCTTTCCATAAACAAGCTGGTAAGGGGACGCTCCAATTGGCGTTTTATATGCAGTTCTATACGCCCATAAGGCATCATCTAACTTTCCAGCCCAATCCTTCATATTCACACTCACTGTCTTCTCTAATATTTGTTTTATTTATCTATTTGGTACCTTATATTGCCCACTTATTTGATGGTAATATACTGTAGTAGCTCTGTGACGAACTCCATATTTAGCTATAAGTTTATTCAACAACTGATTTCAAAAATGAGTCCCATCATCACTAATTAAGGCACGTGGCATCCCAAATCTCCAAAATATGTTCTTTTTCACAAAAGCAGCTACCACCATGGCATTATTTTTTGGCAAAGCGATTGACTCCACCCATTTTGACACGTAGTCAACTACTAGCAAAATGTAATTTTTCCTCTGGAGGTTGGAAATGGCCCCATAAAATCTATCCCCCACACATCAAAAAGCTCAACTTCTAGGATGTTATTCAAAGGCATCTCATGCCTCTTTGTGATTGCTCTTATTCTTTGACATTGGTCACACTACTTAACGAATGCATCGGCATCCTTGAATAAAGTTGGTCAAAAGAGGCTAGATTGTACTACCTCTGGAGCTATTCTTTCTCCTCCATGATGGCCCCCATAAGGTGATGCGTGACAATCATACAACACTAATTCCACCTCATTTTTAGGAATGCATCTCCTCATCAACTGATCGTCACATTGCTTGTACAAATAGGGCTCATCCCAGTAGTAAAAGTTCATATCATATAAAAATCTCTTTCTAGATTCATATTCAATTTTAGGAGGAAGTACTCCACTCACAAGATAATTCACATAGTCTGCGTACCATGGTGGAGGATCTTGGGTGATAGCAAAAAGTTGCTCATCAGGAAATACTTCTTTAATTTGGCCACCCTCCTCCACGTGATCGTGATTTCCAGTATTCATAGATGGTCAGCTACTTGGTTATGTTTCCCCCTTCGATCTCGGATTTCTACATCAAATTCTTGTAGAAAAGAAAACCCAACAAATCAATATAGCCTTAGATTAGTTTTGTGTAAATAGATACCTGATTGCTGCATGATCGGTATGGACTATGACCTTCGTTCCCACCAAGCATGCCTGAAATTTTTCAAAGGCCCACACAACAGCTAAGAACACCTTCTTAGTGGTGGTGTAATTCCAATGTGCATCATCAAGTGCCTTACTTGCATAGTAGATGGAATAAAATACATTGTCCTTCCTCTAGCCTAGCACTCCCCAATAGCATGGTCACTCGCATCACACATAAGTTCAAATGGTAAGGACCAATCAGGTGCCACAATAATGGGAGCAGACACCAACTTCTTTTTGAGTTCTTCAAATGCCTTAAGTCAAGCATCATCAAATTCTAAAGTTACATCTTTTTCAAGCAGCCTGCACAAATGAGTTGCAATTTTTGAAAAATATTTAATAAAGCGTTGATAAAATCCCGCGTGACCCAAGAAACTCCTGACACCCTTCACTGAAATAGGTGAAGGTAATTTTTCAACCGCTTCCACCTTCGAATTATGAAATTCAATGCCGCCCCTAGATATTCTGTGACCCAACACGATGCCTTCTTGTACCATAAAATGAAATTTTCCCAATTCAGTACTAGATTTGTTTCTTCACAACGGGCCAGCACCTCAATTAAATTCCTCAAGAAATCATCATAAGAAGACCCAAAAACTGAAAAATCATCCATAAACACTTCCATGAATTTTCCACCATGTCGATGAAAATAGCCATCATGCACCTCTGGAAAGTGGCTGGTTTGATACAAATACCAAACAACATTCGCTTAAAGGTAAAAGTACCATAAGGACAAGTAAAGTGATCTTCTCCTGATCCTCTTGGCATATGACAATCTAATTGTATCCTGAATAACCATCAAGGAAGCAATAATATTCATGGCCGGCTAATCTGGCTAGCATCTGGTCAATGAATGGAAGTTGGAAGTGGTCCTTGCGGGTTGCTTTGTTGAGCCATATATAATCAATGTAGACTCTCCACCCCGTCACAGTACGAGTAGGAATTAGCTCATTCTTTTCGTTCTCAATCACCGTCATCCCTCCCTTTTTGGGCACACATTAAACTGAGCTTACCCAGTTGTAGTTAGAAGTAAGAAAAATGATACATGTATCGAGAAACTTGATTACTTCCTTTTTCACCACCTCTTTCATAATGGGATTTAACCTCCTCTATTGCTTCACACTAGGGCGGTTTCCATCCACTAAGAAAATTTTATGCATGCAAATCGATGGACTAATTCCCTTGATGTCAGCAATAGTCCACCCAATGGCCTTTTTATGCTCGCGGAGTACTCTGAGCAATTTTTCTTTTTGAGTGTTGGTCAAGCTGGACGAAATAATCATGGACAATGACTTTGACTTCCCCAAATAAGCATAGCATAGATGCGCTAAAGGAGCATAAGTTCTAGCTTTGGAGCTTCTTCAATAGATGGCTTTGGAGGGGTCAGAGTGACCGGCGTGTCCAACTCCTCAAATTTTCCAAACCCATGGACATAACTGCAGGACATATCCAGTACTTGCTTAATTTCTCCAATGATTTCATCTTCACTATCTTCTTCATCCCTAATCAACACTCGTTCAACAGGATCTACAGGCCTCATATAGGGCACTAACGATGTGGCATCACTCTCCACCACAGAGATCATGGATAACTCTTCATAGTGGGCTGGCAACCTGAGTGCTTTATAAACATTGAATACCTCCACTTGATCACCTACTCTCATTGTCATCTTTCCTTCACAAACATCAAAAATAACTCGGCCTATGGATAAGAATGGATGCCCCAAAATAAATGGGACTTCTTGATCGGGCTCGTAGTCCAGGATAATGAAATCAGTAGGAAATATGAAAGACCCCACTTGAACCAGCACATCTTCAATCACTCGTTCAGGATGAGCAAGGTAGCGATTAGACAGTTGTAAGATTACCGTTGTGGGACGTGGCTCATCCAACCTCAATTGTTTGAACACATATAGCAGCATCAAATTTATGCTCGCTCCAAGATCACATAAGGCTCGCCCAACTGCATGTTTACCAATCGAGATTTGGATAGTGAAACTATCGGGGTCCTTCAATTTCTGAGGTAGCTTTCTTTGAATTCTTGAGCTACACTCCTCAGTGAGTGCCACGGTTTTGAACTCGGTCAGCATCCTTTATTTTCCACTATGTCCTTGATGTAATTTGCATATTTGGGCACTTCTTGTAAGATGTCAACCAATTGAATATTAATTTCACCTGCTTTAAAATATCAAGAAATGTTTTATATGCAGTGTTATATTTTTTTTCTGCAATCTTTGAGGGAACGGAGGTGGTGGCCTTGCAACCACTGGTGGGGGTTGCTCATCCACCGTCTCTCCAACTAGCTTCTCAGACACCTTAGATATTTCTGATGTTGATTCAATAGTGGTTGGCCTCTCATCAAAAGTCACTTGTCTGCTCTTTTTCGATTGAACCTCTTCTAATTGTCTCCCATTCCTCAACGACATGGCATTAAGGGATGCCTTAGGATTAGCTTTAGTGTCACTTGGAAGAGCTCCAACTAGTCTAGTGTTTTGAGCACTGGCAAGTTGTCCCATTTGGCACTCTAAATTTTTGAAATCAGTCCTAAGTTCTTGATTGTCAAGCAACAACTACTTTAACAAATCATTCCCATTCTCTTCTACCTGTTGAGGTGTCTTCTGAGGTTGATTGAAATTTCCTTGGGGTCTATAATAATTCTGATTCGGTTGATTTCCACCCCATGAGAAGTTGGGATGATTCATCCAATTTGGGTTATAAGTGTTTCCATATTGTGCATTCTGATTCATTGGACCCATGCTATACTATCCTACATAGTATATAGATTATGGATTCGTGGGGCACATGTCACTCATATGATTTTCACCACATAGCTCGCAGGAAAAAGACATATGTTGTACATGTTGCATCTGGTGTGTCTATTGCATTGTCATTCTATTCATTTAGGTTGCCAATTTTGCTATATCAGCTCTCATGGCCGAGAAGTCATCAATATTAATCAACCCGGCTATATTTTGTTTACTTCCCTTGCGTGAATCCACATCTCCTTGCCAGTTATGATCATTAGCAGTGAAGTTATTCCGCAAAAGTTGGATTTCACTATATGGTTTCTCCATGAAAGTACCCCCACAAGCTGAATCAAGATTCATCTTTAAGGCCTCAAAAGTGCGTCCCAATACCTCATCAGTTAGACAAAGGTGTGGGCAATCTCTGAGTAGCTTCTTGTACCTTTCCTAGGCATGACGAAGTGTCCCTCCATCCCGTTGTTCGAACCCAAGAATCTTACTCCTCAATGAATTTGTCTTCTTGGTGGGGAAATACTTGATTAACAATTTCCTTGCTGAACCATCCCAAGTGTGGATTGAGTTCGCGGGCTCTTTCTGCAACCATTCCTTAGCTTCCCCTAATAGTGAAAAGGAAAAAAGTGTCAGCCTGACATAGTCCTTGGAAACATTCGGATAATTGTAGGTATCCGTAACTTCTAAGAAATTCTGAATGTGCCTCTGCAGATTTTCATGAGATAGACCCACATACTGCCCTGTGGACTGAATCAGCTGTACAATGTACTGTTTGAGTTCAAAATGCCCTGTGATCTCAGGCTTCTCAATAGCCTGAGTCATATTTGTAAGATTAGTCATTATGGATTCTATCATCACACGCTCTACATTACCTTCCATCTCTATTTGTTGTGGTTGAACTACGATGTCCAACTCTCTTTCTATTCTAGTTCTTGATTCAACTTCTCTCCTCACTCTGTGAAGCGTTCTTTCAATTTCAGAATCAAGAGAAAAGAAATTGTTTGCACTTCTACTCCTCCGCATTCAAGAGAAGAGCCAATGTTAACACAAACAAAGGTAGACTAAAAATTAAAACTTGAACAAATAACTAATAAAAGCTTAAGTCAACAAAGTAGCTAATTTTTAAGTCCCCGACAACGGTGCAAAAAACTTATTTCTCCCAAACGCACATGCAAGTATACGTGGTCGTACAAGTAATAAAATGATAAGTCAAGTGTCGAACCCACAGAGACTTATATTAACTACTCACTAAATCACCAATATTGTTATTCCATCAAGCTAAATTAGAGTTCAAAAGTTTAATTATATATTACAATTCTAAGTAATAGCTAAATTATCAAGCAGTAAAATGTTTGTTATGTATTCAATAGAGATGAGTATTCCAGGGTTGTGATCGATTCACCAATCCTATTGTGTTCTAATTAAATCTCCCTCTCACACAATTCACTCATGGTTGCTAATTAATTGATAATTTCTCTCATAGACTTCTCCCGAAGTACTACTCGCCTATTCAAAATAGATTAATGCATATATTCCTATGAAATCAATCCATTAAGAACGCATTAAGATTACGATATTTAATTAAGCACAGTGAATTGATATATTCCTATCATAACCACAAATCCGCTCCCCCTAAGGGTTAAGATCATGCTCTCTTCAATTCTTCTTTAATCTAAGCACGGCTTTCCCAAGCATAACATAGATAGTAAATAGAACCTAACTGTTGGCCAGACCACTAAGCGATTATTTATAGAATTGAAGAATCAACCATATATTAGTGAATTATAATCGAGGTTAAGTCAACGTTAAACAACAATATTCATGGCTAAATCACAACCCAAGAACAATGGGTGTTTAGCCACCCACGATGTAATCAAACAATTGCATAATTGTTGAATCAGTTGAAAATACTAGAAAAAGATGAAGAAAATTGAGAATTCTCCGCTTCCTCATGATCCTGTGTGTGTTTTTACCTCCAGGTGGCATTTCTCCCTTCAAAAATAGGATTAGTCTTTCTTTTATACGTGTTGGGTAGGTTTAGGGTCGAATAAACCATGTCCTGGCAAAATAGGACAAAATTACGTTATCAGCGCGCTGCACAACGCCAGGCGCCCACCAAGGCACTACCTTAGAATGATATTCTGTCTCCAGTGCCAGAGGTGGTGCCAGGTGCTGCCTGTGGTGCCCAACTACTCAATTTCTTGATTTTGTTCGTTTTTTCTCAAATATTGCACGTATCGACCCTAATTTCTCACGAATCATTCTACACATAAAATCACATCAAATTAATACAAATCATAGCATTTAACATCCCAAATTGAAATTAAAACATTAAAAATGAACTTTTTCAGATGATAGATTTTTTGGACAGTTTTCTTAAGGGATTTAGGTCCAATAAAAAATTACAAATAAAGTTTTGAAAACAGAAAAATCAAAAACATGTCTTTTATTTTCCTTTAGGTAGTAATAATCCCCCGTGGTTTTTCTTTGTACCTCGGTTCTTTTCCATGGGATGTAGTTTGAATCGGGTTGTAGTTTTTTATTATATTTAGAGTATATTAGGAAATTAGGAAATAAATGGAGGAAGATTGATGAAATTAGGCACCCTTGACTTGTTTTATTAGTGCTTAGGCTGAAGGAGCCCCTCTAGAGTCTATACACACCCCTAGTGAGCGCATTTACCTATTGAGTGTGAGTGTAGAGTGTCGAGTGCTGAGCTATTGAGAGAGACTAAGTGACTATTGCTTGTTGCTCCCAAATGCACACACAAGTATACGTGGTCCTACAAGTAATAAAATGATAGGTCGAGTATCGAACCCACAAAGACTTATATTAATTACTCACTAACTCACAAATATCATTATTCCATCAAGCTGAATTCGAGTTCAAAAGTTTAATTATACTATACTACAATTTTAAGTAATAGCTAAATCACCAAGCAGTAGAATGTTTGTTATGTATTCAATAGAGACGGGTATTCCAGGGTTGTCATCAATTCACCAGTCCTATTGTGTTCTAATTAACTCTCCTACTCATACAATTCACTCGTGGTTACTAATTAATCGATAATTTCTCTCACAGCCTTCTCCCGAAGTACTACTCGTCTATTCAAAATAGATTAATGCCTATATTCCTATGAAATCAATCCATTAAGAACACATTAAGATTACGATATTTAATTAAGCACTCTGACTAGGTATATTCCTATCCTAACCACAAATTCGCTTCCCCTAAGGGTTAAGATCATGCTCTCTTCAATTCTTCTCTAATCTAAACACGGCTTTCCAAAGCATAGCATATATAGTAAATAAAACCTAACTGCTGGCAAGACATTTAAGCAATTAATCATAGAATTGAAGAAAAACCCATATATTAGTGAATTATAATCGAGGTTAAGTCAATGTTAAACAGCAATATTCATGGCTAAATCACAACCCCCAGAATAATAGGTGTTTAGTCACTCATGATGCAATCAAATAATTGTATAATTGTTGAATCAATTGAAAATACTATAAAAAGATGAAGAAAATTGAGAATTCTCCGCTTCCTCACGATCCTCTATGTGTATTTACTCCCAACTGGCATCACTCCCTTCAAAAATAGGCTTAGTCTTTCTTTTATAAGTATTGGGTAGGTCTATGGCAGATTAAACCGTGGTCCCGGCAAAATAGCACAAAATCACATCATCGGCTCCCTGGACAGTGCCAGGCTCCCACCAGGGCGCTGCCTCAAAATGATATTATGTCTCCAGCGCCACAGGTGGCGCAAAGTGCTACCTGTGGCGTCCAACTACTTAATTTATCGATTTTGTTCGTTTTGGCCCAAATCATGCGTGTTTAGACCCGAATTGCTCCTGAATCATTCCTAAACATAAAAACAGTTCAAATTAATATAAATTATAGCAGTTAACATCCAAAATTCATGAGAAAAAAAATATTAGGCGATATAAATAGAAATATATATGCTTTAAGAAACATCAACACCCCACACTTAGACTCTTACTCGTCATCAAGCAATGGAACTATCTAATAAACCCACAACTACGTACAAGTCTCAATTATAGAGGAGCACCTTAACTTTTAACCACACACTATACCTTTGACTCTGATCAATAACAGCACACAAGTATGAAGACTTAAAATTTCACATTCTTCCCGTTTAAGCATGCCCAAGTATAACATTTAAATTCAATCAATTCTAACAACCTATTTGTCACCACCCAACCTCAAAAGCTAACTTGCACCCACTAAGCACCCACAACTCACACACTTACCCAACAAGAAAGTTTACAACATTACCAATCATTCATTAGATCATGTGCCCTCACCAACAAACAAAAGAGTGAATATAGATTAAGGACATCACACAATTGAACAAAATTCGCTCACTCTCAAAAAGAATTCATATACATCCTGTAGTCGTACCATAAGCTTGCCCGTAGTATATATCTCTACTAATTTAAGCTTGCCAAATCTAGGATGAATTAAGACTTTAAGGTTGTAATGTAGGCTACGGGACGATTGGGGTACATTTAGAAATAGTGACTAACCCTCCTAAGCACTTTGATACACTACACTTACCACTCAAACACATATTCTTCTTAACCAATTCACTTCCCACAAACCATATACAACATAACCATTTTTCAATTAAGCACATATGTACTCCCACTAGCACAATCAATAAGAATTTGAGGTGCTCTCGAACCATGCTCAAATTTGCAGGCCCCGGGCATTCCAAGAACTTGTGCATATTTATAGCTTGCAGCCTGCCAAGTACCTCCAAGAAGTTTCCTTCTAAGGACGTGGTATAATCCCCATCTCAGAAATGTACCGACCAGATGGCAAAAAGTCTCTATGCCTTGCATTAGCTACATCATCAGCCAAATCCAAATGATGCCTCGGCCATAATGGTGTTTGCTAAGATCCCTCGGTGACCTGTTTTCCTTTGGACAACCGTGAAGAGCTTTCTACCTGCTTGCGCTTTTTGAGCGCACGAGAAGTGGTGGAGGACTTTCCAATGCCTTTGCCTTTGCTAGAACCATCACGAGCCATAGTATCCTGTATCACAAATAAGCACAACTGTAAGAACACTACAAGAAATATGCCTAAGGTTATTGTGCAAGTCACAAAATGACCCCACACATAAAACAGAAGGCACATTGTACACTATGTCACAATTTTGGATCCAACATGTACACGCGTTGCGCCCTAAAGCTATGGGTACTAAAGAATTCCCCGTGCCAGACAATAATGACTGATCATAGCTACGCGAATTTACATTAAGGTAAGTAAGAGGCATATGGTACGCACCTTTCACAACTACTAGACTATAATAAATTAGTCAAATTTATAGGATTCTACAACCTACATTATATTAGATAAATGGTCTAGGAACATGTATTGCATCAAATCCAAACTTCTAGCATGTAAAAGCATATCTACACACCTCACACTTAGCCCGAATTCATACACAAATACACCCGGTTACTAAAACTTCACCGGTGCACCACAATCCTCATCAAGTATTTTAACAAACACATTGCGGGCATAAAGTGTGTACTTCTAATTCAAAAAAGGTGGAATATGGTGGCCCTCCTAATTTTCAACGAAGTAGAGAGAATTCTAGTTTACTACTCCGTATACACAATAAAACACAATTTTCGATAAATACAAGCCCCCCATCATAAAATTTTCATAAGAACTACATAGGGGAAAATATTGGGGATTAGGGCTCTTGGGAATGGAATTATGTTTATCTACTAGTTAAAACAAAAAAAGAAATAGAGGAGGAAAATAAAGAAGGACTTACCTGTAGAGTATAGAAGGAAAGCAAGATAAAAAAAGACTTTGAGAAAATTTGGTGAGGGAGAAGAAGCGGACGCGACAAAAGCAGTAGAAATTTTCAGCATTTTCTGTTTGTATCGTTTGGTATAATCGTGGGTTTTTTTTTTTGTGTTTGGGTGGGTTTGGGTATGGTTAAGTTGGGTTTGGAAAGGATATGAGTATTGGGATGGGTTAGAATGATAGTATAAATGGATATTTGGGTGGGGCTAAATGGGTGTGGGTCAATAAAAAAATAAAAGAAGCGAAAACTAAAAAAAACTTACTTGATCCGCCCCTAGCCCGGTGCCTCGCGCCCTGGCGCTGGGGTCTTTTGCACATGTTGTATCTAGTACCCCAGGAAGCGCTAGGTACTAGCTTGGTCACTGTTTTTGCAATTTTTTATTTTTTTTTAAACATCCTGATCCCCCGAACCTTATATATACCCAATTTACATGTCCTACACCATTATATCTAAAAAACTTATACCTACAAAGAAAGTGTAAAATTCTATCTACTCTAACTAAAAGTAAAATTAAGAAGTTAAACTAGGAAAGAAATAAAAATTTTGTTGCCTCCCAACAAGCGCCTGATTTAACATCGCGGCACGATGCAGAGTCTCGCTTACTCATCAGCGAGTACAACCTTGGTCTTCTCACAATTAATCATTCCTCCTCAATAGTTCTTGACTCTATGACTATTCACCAAAAATTACCTTTCACCATTTAAAGCTTGCAGCTCGATTGCACCATAAGGAGTGACTCTCACCACCTTAAACGAACCTAACCATCTTGATTTTAGCTTTCTAGGAAACACTCTTAGCCTAGAATTGAATATTAATACCTGTTGGCCCGGCTCAAAGTGATGCGGCTTGATATGCTTGTGATGCCATCATTTTGTATTTTCTTTATAGAGCTTAGAATTTTCATAAGAGTGCAGCCTAAACTCATCTAACTCATTCAATTGCAAAAGTCTTTTCTTGCCCGCGAATTCAAGGTCCATGTTCAGCTTCTTAATGGCCCAATATGCCTTGTGTTCCAGTTCAACGGGCAAGTGACATGCCTTCCCATAAAAAAGCTTGTAAGGGGACGCTCCAATTGGCGTTTTATATGCATTTCTATACGCCTATAAGGCATCATCTAACTTTGCAGCCCAATCCTTCCTATTCACACTCTGTGGTGAACTCCATATTTAGTAAGAAGGTTATTCAACAACCAATTGCAAAAATGAATCCCCTAATCACTAGTTAAGGCATGTGGCATCCCATATCTCGAAAATATGTTGTTTTTCACAAAAGCAGCTACCACCGAGGCATCATTTGTTGGCAAAGCAATTGCCTCCACCCATTTTGACACGTAGTCAACTGCTAGCAAAATGTATTTGTTTCCTCTCGACGGTGGAAATGGCCCTATAAAATCTATCCCCCACACATCAAAAAGTTTAACTTCTAGGATGTTATTCAAAGGCATATCATGCGTCTTTGTGATTGTGATTGTTCTCTGACATTGGTCACACTTCTTAACGAATGCATTGGCATCCTTGAATAAAGTTGACCAAAGGAGACCATATTGTAGTACCTTTACAGTTGGTTTTTCTCCTCCATGATGGACCCCATAAGGTGACGTAGGACAATTATATAACACTAATTCCACCTCCTTTTCAGGAATGCATCTCCTCATCAATTGATCAACACATTACTTGTACAAATAAGGCTCATCCTAGTAGTAAATGTTCATATCATGTAAAAACCTCTTTCTAGCTTCAGATTCAATTTCATGAGGAAGTACTCCACTCACAAGATAATTCACATAGTCTATGTACCATGGTGGAGGGTCTTGGGTGATAGGAAAAAGTTGCTCATCAGGAAATACTTCTTTAATTTGGCCACCCTCCTCCACGTGATCGTGATTTTGCAATGTTGATAGATGGTCAGCTACTTGGTTCTCTATCCCCCTTTAATCTCGTATTTCTACATCAAATTCTTGCAGCAACAAAACCCAATGCATCAATCTAGCCTTAGATTCTTTTGTTGCAAAAAGTTCATTCCCACCAAGTATGCCCAATATTTTTCAAAGGCCCACACAACAGCTAGGAACTCCTTCCCAGTGGTGGTGTAATTCAACTGTGCATCATCAAGAGTCTTACTCACATAGTAGATAGAATAAAATACCTTGTCCTTCCTCTGGCCCAGCACTACCCCAATAGCATGGTCACTCACATCACACATAAGTTCAAATGGTAAGGACCAATCAGGTGCCACAATAATGGGAGAAGACGCCAACTTCTTTTTGAGTTCTTAAAAATGCCTTGAGGCAAGCATCATCAAAGTTGAAAGTTATATATTTTTCAAGTAGCATGCACGAAGGAGTAGAAATGTTTGAAAAATCTTTAATAAAGCATCTAAAAAATCCTGTGTGTCCCTAGAAACTCCGAACACCCTTCATTCAAATAGGTGGAGGTGATTTTTCAACCACCTCCACCTTCGCCTTATCAACTTCAATACTGCCCCTAGATATTTTGTGACCCAACACGATGCCTTCTTGTACCATAAAATGGCACTTTTCCCAATTCAATACTAGATTTGTTTCTTCAAAACGGGCCAACACCTTGCTTAAATTCTACAAGCAATCATCATAAGAAGACCCAAAATCTGAAAAATCATCCATAAACACTTCCATAAATTTTTCTACCATGTCGATGAAAATAGCCATCATGTACCTCTGGAAAATGGCTGGTGCATTACAAAGACCAAACGGCATTCGCTTGAATGCAAAAGTACCATAAGGACAAGTAAAAGTGGTCTTCTGCTGATCCTATGGGCATATGACAATTTGATTATATCCCGAATAACCATCAAGGAAGCAATAATATTCATGCTCGGCTAATTTGTCTAGCATCTGGTCAATGATTGGAAGTGGGAACTAGTCCTTGCGGGTTGCATTGTTGAGCCGTCTATAATCAATGCAGAATCTCCACCGCGTAATAGTGCGAGTAGGAATTAGCTTATTCTTCTCATTCTCAATCATCGTCATCCCTCCATTTTTGGGCACACATTGAACTGTGCTTACCCAGTTGCTATCAGAAATAGGAAAAATGATACCTGCATCGAGCAACTTGATTACTTCCTTTTTAACCACCTCTATCATAATGGGATTTAATATCCTCGACTTCTTAACACTAGGGCAGTGTCCATCATCCAAGAAAATTTTATGTATGCAAACCGATGGACGAATTCCCTTGATGTCAGTAGTAGTCCACCCAATAGCGTTTTTATGCTCGCGGAGTACTCTGAGAAATTTTTCTTCTTGAGAATTGGTCAAGTTGAATGAAATAATCATGGGCAATATCTCTGAGTTCCCCAAATAAGCATAGCGCAGATGCGCTGGAAGTGACTTAAGTTCTAGCTTCGGAGCTTCTTCAATAGATGCCATATGAGGGGTTAGAGTGACAAGCCTGCCCAACTCCTCAAATTTTCCAAACCCATGGACATAACTGCAGGAAATATCTAGTACTTGCTCAATTTCTCCCATCATTTCATCTTCACTATCTTCTTTATCCCCAATCAACACTTGTTCAACAGGATCTATAGGGCTCATATAGGGCCCTAACGATGTGGCATCACTCTCCACCAAAAAGAACATGGATAGCTCTTCATAGTGGGCTGGCAATATGAGTTACTTATAAAAGTTGAATACCTCCACTCGATCACCTACTCTCATCATCATCTTTCCTTCACAAACATCAATAATAGCTCGGCCCGTGGCTAAGAATGGATGTCCCAAAATAAATGGGACTTCCTGATCGGGCTCGTATCCAGGATAATTAAATCAACAGGAAATATGAAAGACCTCACTTGAACGAGCACATCTTCAATCACTCTTTCAAGATGAGCAAGGAAGCGATCAGCTAGTTGTAAGATTACCGTTGTTGGACGCGGCTCACCCAACCCGAATTGTTTGAACACAGATTTCGGCATCAAATTTATTCTCTCTCCAAGATCACATAAGGCTCGCCCAACTGCATGTTTACCAATAGAGATTTGGATAGTGAAACTACCCGGGTCCTTCAATTTCTGAGGAAGCCTGCTTTGAATTCTTCAGCCACACTCCTCAGTGAGTTCTAGAGTTTCGAACTCGGTCAGCCTCCTTTTATTTGCCACTATGTCCTTTATGTACTTTGTATATTTGGGCACTGCTTGTGAGATGTCAACCAATGGAATATTAATTTGCACATGCTTCAAAATATCAAAAAACTATTTATATACGACATTATCTTTTACTTTATGAAATCTTTTAGGGAACGAAGGTGGTGGCCTTGCAACACTGGTGGGGGTTGCTCAGCCACGGCCTCTCCCGCTGGCTTCTCATACTCCTTAAATTTTTCTAATGTTGATGGAAGAGTAGTTGGCCTCTCATCAAAATTCACTTGTTTGCTCTTTTTCGACTGAATCTCTTCTAATTGTCTCCCATTCCTCAACAACACAACATTAACGGATGCCTTAGAATTAGCTTCAGTGTCACTTGGAAGAGCTCCAACTGGCAAGTTGTCCCATTTGGCACTCCAAATTTCTGAAATCACTCATGAGCTATTGATTCTCAAGCAACAACTACTTAAACAAATCATTCTTATTCACTTCTACATGTTGAGGTGGCTTCTGAGGTTGATTGAAATTTCCTTGGGGTCTATAACAATTTTGATTTGGTTGATTTCCACCCCATGAAAAGTTGGGATTATTCTTCAAATTTGTGTTATCAGTGTTTCCATATTGTGCATTCTGATTCATTGGACCCCTGCTCTGCTGTCCCACATAGTATATAGATTATGTATTCGTGGGGTACATGTCACCACATAGTTCGTAGCAAAGAGACATCTGTTGTACATGTTGCATCTGTTGTGTCTGTTGCATTGTTATTCTATTCACCTTGTTTTCAAGTTTGGCTATATCAGCTCTCATGGCTGAGAAGTCATCAAGCTCAATCAACCCGGTTGCCTTTTGTTTACTTCCCCTGCGTGAATCCCCATCGCATTTCCAGATGATCATAAATAGTGAAGTTATTCAGTAAGAGTTGGATTTCACTATATGGTTTCTCCATGCAACTACCCCCACAAGCTGAATCAGGATTCATCTTTGAGGCCTCATCTAGACCGTTAACAAAAGTGCGTCCCAATACCTCATCAGTCTGACAATGGTGCAGGAAATCACTGAGTAGCTTCTTGTATCTTTCCCAGGCTTAACGAAGTGTCTCGCCATCCCATTGTTCAAACCCAGGAATCTAACACCTCACTGACTTTGTCTCCTTGGTAGGGAAAACTTGATTAAGAATTTCCTTGCTAGATCATCCCAAGTGTGGATTGAGTTCGCGGGCTCTTTCTACAACCATTTCTTAGCTTCCCCCAACAGTGAAAAGAGAAAAAGTGTCTGCCTGACATAGTCCTTAGAAAAGTTCAGATAATTGTAGGTATCCTTAATTTCCAAGAAATTCTGAATGTGCCTGTGTGGATCTTCATGAGATAGAACCCCATACTGCACTGTAGACTGAATCAGTTGTACCATGTATTGTTTGAGTTTAAAATGCCTTGTAATCTTATGCTTCACAATAGCCTGAGTCATATTTGCAAGAGGGCCTTGCGGCTTCTATCACCGCACGCTCTGTATTACCTTCCATCTCTATTGCCTTTTGTCGAACTACGATGTCCAACTCTCTTTATATTCTAGCTCTTGCTTCAACTTTCCTCCTCACTCTATGAAGCGTTCGTTCAATTTCAGGATCAAGAGGAAGGAGATTGTTTACGCATCTACTCCTTCGCAACAAGAGAAGAGCCTATGTTAACACAACCAAAGGTAAACTGAAAATTAAAATTTGAACAAATAACTAATAAAAGCTTATGTCAGCAAAGTAGCTAGTTCTTAAGTCCTCGGCAACTGTGCCAAAAATGTATTGCTCCCAAACGTATACGCAAGTATAAGTGGTCGTATAAGAAATAAAATGATAAGTTGAGTGTCGAACCTACAGAGACTTATATTAACTACTCACTAAATCACCAATATTGTTATTCCATCAAGCTAAACTCGAGTTCAAAAGTTTAATTATACTACACTACAATTCTGAGTAATAGCTAAATTATCAAGCAGTATAACGTTTATTATGTATTCAATAGAGACGAGTATTCCAGGGTTGTGATCGATTCACCAATCCTATTATGTTCTAATTAACTCACCCTCTCATACAATTTACTCATGGTTGCTAATTAATCGATAATTTCTCTCATAGCCTTCTCCGAAGTACAACTCGCCTATTTAAAATATATTAACACCTATATTACTATGAAATCAATCCATTAAGAATGCATTAAGATTACGATTTTTATTTAAGCACGGTCACTAGGTATATTCCTATCCTAACAATATATCTGCTCCCCCTAAGGGTTAAGATCATGCTCTCTTTAATTATTCTCTAATCTAAACATGGCTTTCCCAAGCATAGCATCGATAGTAAATAGAACCTAACTGATGGCCAGAAAATTAAGCAAATAATCGCAAAATTGAAGAAACAACCATATATTAGTGAATCATAATTGAGGTTAAGGTTTAGCCCGGTAGGACTAGTAAGGTAAGGTTTAGCCCGGTTTGTGTTGCCTTGATCCTATGCCTTTGGAAAAATATCCACACGGCTATGAGATTATATGCCCTCATAAGACTTTGCCAGCAGCTACACCATGAATCCTCTACATGAGGCTGCCATCATAAGGCAATGTGAGGTGCAGAGGGGTGATTATATAGCCAACGCATATGGGTAACAATACCAGTGCTATTGTCCCTCTTATTTCTACTTTTCCTAATTGTTGTATTTTACTTTTCTTTTATTAATAAAAATCTAGCCCTAGGCGCTGGCCTAGCGGTTTGCCAAAAAATAAATCGAGGTTAAGTCAACGTTAAACAACAATATTCATGGCTAAATCAAAATCCCAGAACAATGGGTGTTTAGCCAGTCATGTGTAATCAAACAATTGCATAATTATTGAATCAATTGAAAATACAAGAAAAAGATGATGAAAACTAAGAATTCTCTGCTTCCTCATGATCATATGTGTGTTTTTACTCCCAAGTGGTGTCTCGCCCTTCAAAATTAAGCTTAGTCTTTCTTTTATACGTGTTAGGTAGGTCTAGGGCCGAATAAACCGTGTACCGAGCAAAATAGGACAAAATTATTGTGAGCACGTAATTTTTGCCCTAAGCAAATTATTCCAAAATATATGCAAAATGATTTTTGAATTTTTGTGGCAATTTGTTGATAAATGTGTGCATAATAACAATTCATAAAACAGGTAAAAATACCAGGATTTTATGATTTTTTGGAAACAAATCAAAGAAAATCAAAATATACATCTACTTGTTTTAATTAGAAAATACTAAAAAATAGAAATTAATTACTCTTTAATTTTAGTAAAAAATCAGAAAATTAAAGGAAAAAGGAAAATACAAGGAAAATAGAGAAGAAAATAAATACAAGAGTAAAATACAAAAATATAGAAAAGAAATAAATAAATAAATACAAAAATACAAAAAAATACAAAGGAAGTATAATGCAAATAATACAATACAAATATTGGGCTAAATACAATAATTATTAGCCCAAGTGTTAAAAAACACTGCCCAGGCCCAAAAGAAAGAAGCCTGATCTACCATATAACTAAGCCAAACGACACCGTTCAGAATATCAAATCTAGACCGTTGAAACTTTGATCAAACGGTCCAGAGTAACGGTTGCTTAATAAATAAAACGACGCCGTGTGTGGAAGCTAATCTGAACCGTTGATAACATTAATCCAATGGCCACGATTAATTGATCACTTAATTGGAACGACGTCGTACATAGGCCAATTGAATCTGAGCCGTTGGTTCATTTGATCCAACGGTCCCAGATCCTCCAAAGCTTTTAAATATACAAACGTTACACATTTCATTTCATTTTACACCTTCGTCTCTAACATGAAACCCTAGCCGCCTCAGTATCCTCTCAACCATCGCCGGAAACCTACCGGCGGTGGTTCACCACCATCTCTGTTCAAACCACCATGAACACCCCATAGCCTACTTCGTCCCCTCTTTCACCCTATCCCGTTGGCTTTCCCTGAAAACCCTTGGAAACCTTCGAATAACCCAAAAGGTGTCGCCGGAACCCTACTCCGGCGAACACCACCTATGAACCAGAGTCCATCCTTAACACCCCACAACCGCCTCCGCCTCCTCTTTAATCCCATCTAGGTGGTTTCCCTCGAATAAGCCTGAAAACCCTCGAATCTGTCAAAAGGTGTCGTCGGAACCCTACTCCGGCGAACACCCTTGTTCCAAAAACCACCTGCATAACCCTATAACACCCAGCTTCACTTTCCAAGAGTCTTTTTCACAAAAAAAAAAAAGAGACTCGATGAGTCTGCCTGAGAGCAAAAGTCCAAGAAATCAATGTCCAGAACTTCCAAAGTTCCAGATAATCAAGAAAAGTGAAGGAAAATTAAAATAAGAGAAAGAAAGAAAGAAAAGAAGAATCAAAGTGAAAGCTAAGTATTCTGAACTTTTTCCTGATTTTTTTTATTTGTGAATCGCATGCCTATAACCTTTTTGCCTTCTGATCTTTCTTATTTGTGAAACGCATGGCTATAATCTCTCTTCTCTGAAAAAAGTTCTTAGTCAAATTGTATGTTTGTTGTTCATAATAGCCACACTTAGATTTCTACGGTTTTATTTGATAAAATTGGATTAGTAATTAGGTTTTCTGTTAATTAGATTCTACCTCTATCTAAATGTTCCCTTGAATTTTGTTAATTGATTACTTAGACTCTAATTTGATTTTAATCTGTGAAACTATCTATTGTTTGGCTAATTTTGTAAATCGATTTTGACTTTGACTTTTGGGTTCTGATTAATAATGGGGTTAAAATGGTAAATAAAAGGAAAATGCAGGGCTAAATGGGGAAGGTTAATAGATGTACTGTAATAAACCTAAGGGGGTAAGGGTGTAATTGGTAATGCTGCCTGGTTCACGGGTAATTAGATAAGGGACAAAGGGTATTCTGGGCATAATAAAAGGAAGTGAAAATTGAAAGCAAGTGAGGGTAGTTTAGACAATTAAAGGTATTAGAATAAGATAGATGCCACTAGAACCTTCTAGAAGGGGTTCTAGTGCATTTTCGATTAAAATTAGTATAGTTATCTGAAAATAAATCATAAGAGGGGGGGGTGGAAATTTAGAATATTAATTTCAAAATTCCCTCCCATTTTGTTCTATAAATAGGCCTCATTAGGCCACTTTTAAAAAAAAAAAGTTTAGAAGGTCCAATATTCTGAAAATCCTTCTAATCTCTGAAAAATTCAAATTTCCTAGTCCATCCTTAAGAAATTCTCTAATACTACTGTTCCATTGATTTTGGTTCGAGTTCAAGTTGAAAATCTCCTGAGTTTTGGTATTTCGTCTGTTGATCTGGGTTTATTTGATCTGAATTTTGTTGCTGAAGCTGTGTGTTGCTATGGTTGTTCCCTGGGAAGTTGTTTGGTTATTTTGAGGTTTTTGTGACCAAATCTGGTTATTGAGCATTCGCTGTGAATCTGCTGGTTTATTGTTTGCTGGAGTCCTATTATTGCTGATCCTTCTCCTCTTATTGCTTTAGACTTATCGGACTTGTTTCACATTTCCAGGTACACCTCTGAAATTCGAAGATGTAGTCACAAATTTGAAGATATAAAATGTTTGATTGGTTTTATTAACTTTTGATTATGATTATTTCATAGATGTAGAATTAGTTATATTCATGTGTATTCGTTAGGTGAATCATATGTATATTTGGACTGTATGGACTGTGGACTCGGACTATTAATTCCTTTTAAGTAGCTTAGTTTAAATATCACGTAGACCATCACATGTGAAGTAGAATAACAGAAAAACAATCACATTAGAGTAGAGATTAGAAAAATTGAATACAAAATGTTGAAGTTTGTTTTGATTGAGATTTTGAATCTTCAGTTGTGATGAATCAGAAAATGAAATGAAATTTTAAAAATTCATTTGTT
>MDKF010250340.1:0-31396 GCA_026770625.1 Nicotiana glauca
GCTTAATACTTGGGTTTTATTTGCAACGTCCGCAGAATCCTATTTAGAGGATATACTTTGGGCGTGATCAGTCTGCCGCAAGGAATGGACAAGTTGATAGATCTGAGGCGTTTAATTGCAAATGATTTGGAGAGCATCGACCAAGGAATTCTTTCCAAATTGGCTAGCATGGAAATGATAGATGTGCTGGGTAGCCGTCTTGCATCAACTTGTTTTGATGAGCTCTCCTCTCTACAGAAGCTGACCTCTCTTTCCATCAAATTGGATAGCTCATCAGTTTCTAATAGAGACCACTCCTGGATGTCTAGATTGAAAAGATTTCGTGTTGTAGTTGGGGAACCTCGAATTCCTATAGATTTCAACTCCTCACCAGGGAAACCAATGAAAATAGCTATCTCCAAGTGTGAAATTTTCAGTAAGGGAGAGCTCTCAGGCATGTTGCAGTTTGCTTCAAATTTGCGCTTGGACGACTGCAAGGGTCTCAGGAAGTTGATTGCGTACAACAGTTTTAATGGAATAAAAGAACTTATAGTAAGTATCTGTTCTTGTGATTTCAAACTAGCAGAAGAAGGAAATGGACGGGTTAACCCTCTGCCAAATCTGGAACATCTCTGCCTCATCTTGATAAATAATTTAGAGAGTGTATCTGATATCAGTCATCTTCTGGGTCTAAGATTTTCTAAATTACGCAGACTAGATATTTCCTTGTGTCCAAGATTGAGATGTGTGTTTAACGTTGGTGGAGCTTTTTGTGTACCAAATCACCTGGAACATATTGCAATTACCGATTGTGATGAGCTGGTAGAGTTGTTTGTGCAATGCGGCTCAAGAGTTGGGAAGTTACTGTTGAAAGGCTGTCCAAAATTAGGAACTCTAGGCGAGCCACCGAATACATGGGAACACCTGGAGGAACTTAGTTTGATAAGATGCAAACAAATAAAGAAATTGCCTATGTCTATTCAAACCTCCAAGAACATCAAAGTAATAGAAGGACGATCAGAATGGTGGAACCAATTAGAATGGGATTCCCACAACTTCAAGTCAAATTTAGAGCATTGTTTCCAACCATATTAAGTATCAAAGTTGAGGCTATTTCCACTGCATTACAGGTGATTTACCAATAAACTTTTAGATTTCCTTCTACTGCATTTGATGACAGTATAAATGAATTTTACTGTCATTTGATTAACGAGAAAAGCTGGATGCTTAAGTGTGGAAAATATTTAATCGTACGCCAATAATATTGAATGCAATGTTAAAAAAAAATCATGAGATTTGTATTTGTTTTGATCATTTGTTCTGATACTTACCGCTTACTTCATTTATGCAGTAGTTGGACCACAAGTTGCCTTTTGTTGATGTCATTCTTATCAATGGTCAAGGCCGTAATAATGCTTCCTTCACAGTTGAGCAAGGTAAAACAATTGCGTATAACAGAGTTTGAAAAGAAACATCTATATATCTTGTTATTTATCTTTTTTCCTATTTTCTTTTGTCCAAAAAACTTTTTCCCTTTCAATGGACTTTATATTATTAAATATATTACACTTAATTGCAACGTTTCTTAATTCCATTAATTAGGCAATTTAATTATCAAAAAAATTGTTATGTATAATAATGGAGAACTGAAAAGGCGTTTAGGCAGCATATTTGTTTTATAAATATGTACTAATTAGCTTCAAATTCTTGCCACGGTCCTGTCTCTCTTTTTCCCTTGTACTATAACTCATATTTTCTTTCATTTTCATCGATTTCCTGAAGGCCGACTTGTGGTGTCTCCCAGGTTAGATCTGTTGTTAAATTTGAGATATTGTTACAGACAATTATGTTGTTTGCATGAATCATACTATGGAACACTATTAGTGCTCTCAAGTTTTTGCTTGGCTTTTTAGTTCTTCTGAATTTATATTGTAATCGAATGCTCAGCTAAATATGCACTTTCTTATGTTGACATACTCTTACTGAATAGTTTTAAAAGATCTGAATAGTTTTATTCAAAATAGTACTAATTAATATTAGACTGTTGTAAATCATTGATGCCAAAAAGACACTGCTTGGAAAAGCTTTCTAGTTAACGAGGAATGGGGTTTTTCCGACTTTTAATTGTATCGTGAACTATTTCTTTGATGTTAGTTGGATGATTACCTATTATAAATGTGAACTCACGATTAAATTTATAAGATTAAGTTTTGCATGTACATACATTAAATATTTTATTTCTTATATCTCAAAGAATTATATAAAAAATTATTTCTTAATTTCTTATTATTAACCGCACGTAGTGTGGAAAAATTTACTAGTATATATATAATAAAGTTGGGAAAATAAAAGATGATGTGCCATGTTTCTTTGGCCAAGGATCACATTTATCTTTTTTCTTAGTTTTTATACATTTTCCCTTATTTTTGCATTTAAATTTTATTAACAATAATTGAGCATGCCTCTTCTTTTCTTTCATCATTAATAGACTACTAATCTCTTTACCTAAAACATTTTCTATTCCGTTACAATTTTTCAACCACTTAAAAATCAGCATTATTGCTATTTATTTCTTCCCTTTAAATCTCTCTGTTTTCTTTCTTTGTTTTAGTTTTTTTTTTTTTTTTTTTTTTTCCAGATATCCAATTCTAATCCTATATTATTTTGTTTGTTTTACTTGATATCCTCTGAGATTATTAGTTTGTGC
The DNA here is from genome assembly GCA_026770625.1 of Nicotiana glauca. Classification (NCBI taxonomy): domain Eukaryota; kingdom Viridiplantae; phylum Streptophyta; class Magnoliopsida; order Solanales; family Solanaceae; genus Nicotiana; species Nicotiana glauca. Next base: position 2,687 of record MDKF010250340.1, read on the forward strand.
AATTCATGTTTGATTTCCTCAATTGAATTTGAATTTGGAAGTAGTAGCTTCGGGCTTTTTATTTTTTTATTTTACTACCCTCCATGTGAATGAAAATGAAAATGGAGAAGGGACTATGGTCTATGGCTAACTAGAAATTGTAGAAGAACACCAGGTATGCCACTATTTGTTTTGTTTAAAATATATTAGTTTTATGGAGAGACAAGAGGGGTTGCTCTGATGGTAAGTAAACCCCACTTCCAACCGAGAGGTTGTGAGTTCGAGTCTCCCCAAGAGCAAGGTGGGAAGTTCTTGGAGGGAAGGATGCCGGGGGTCTATTTGGAAACAACCTCTCTACCCTAGGGTAGGGGTAAGGTCTGCGTACACACTACCCTCCCCAGACCCCACTAAGTGGGATTATACTGGGTTGTTGTTGTTGTTGTTGTTGTAGTTTTATGGACCCTGTTGAAATAGAATTATATCTATGCATCAATAAATCGACGTCTTGACCATTCTACTCTGATTTTTAATTCTCACAAGTCTTTTTCGTATAATCCTTGAAGTTTATTGAAAGAATTAAGAGTTTCAACAACACTTTATTTTTATCTTTCTTATTACCGATTTGCTTTTGATTGTTATACTGTATGAAAATTACCATATAACTGAATATTGATATGATCTGCAGATTGCTTGGATGTAAAATTTATCAATGTATAATCTCCAGAGGAGAATTGGAGCAGCATCAAGTAATTGGCTTTATAGTTTGTGGTAAATAATTGTAATCCCTTCTGAATTTCTCCATGGGAAGAGAGAAGCAATACTTTTTTTTTTTTGGTAATTGTGTAGTAACATAAAAGAATAATTAAATATGCTTCTTTGCCTTTTCTATCCGGTGCAATAGGTTTCTGGAGTTTTGTAAATGTATATTTTAGTGAAAAGTAGTAAGATTAAAGAATTTACATTTCTTTAAAATTCTTTAGCTGATTATTTATAGATGTAAATACTATATATAAAAAATTTATTAATAGAAGTTTTTAGTTGATTATCTATAAATGTAAATAAAATGGTTGTTATGGTTTCATCCTTTAATATTCTGTATTTTTGGACCGTTACAACCTTTCGAGTTTCACCATAATCCATATGTATAAAATTCTTACAGTTGCAATGACTCTATTCGCAAGTTTCTTCCCTTATCCTCTAGCCATTCATATTGCTTCTTCAATTCTTGGTTTCATTAAGAATATATTGAGTTAAGCTTTTATATTGGCTATGTTTCAATGGAACTTATACTCATTTTTATTTTGGGAATTATTATGTTTTTTTACTATTTTACAATTGATATTCTTGAAAAGAAAATGAACTAATTTAGTTTAGGTCTCGATGTGCCAACAGAAAGTGCCAACATTAATTATTAAAATAAGATTATGAGAATGGTATTGGAAACAAATTAATTATACTACTAGGCATTAGCTTTGTTGCAAGATACATGACGTCTAATAAAATGAGTATCAAATTTGATGAGTTACTCAAGTTTAACGAGCAATTTTGTGACGTTGGACATGTCTTTTGAAAAGAATAAGAAATGCATATTACGTATCTGTGTATTATATGATTATGAAGATTTTGTGCTAGATATTATACATTAAAATCTAAAAAAATAAGATTTAAATATTTGAGAGAGAACAATCAACCACGAGAAATCATTTATTTCAAAGCTTATGAAAAATATACAAATAATAAAGTTGGTCAAAGAATGCCACCTCGGCATCACCAATTGAAGGTCTTAGAGACTGACCATTTAAACTTTTATATATTTAATTTTTATAAACTTTTGTATATTTTGTTTATTTATATATCATTCTTGAATTGGAGTTTTATATTTTTAGAAATTTAGATGATATTTAATACATATGTAATGAAAATATGGCTTTAGTGATGCGCGGATAAATTTACTAGTCGTATTAATATTCTTGACAGGTAGATTTCTCTGTCATATTTAATGCACGTAATATTAGAAATATCAATTACAAAAAATAGTGATAGATTTCTATCAAATTATTCTATTTAAAAATAGTGGTAACTCATAAAATGATTATTCTATCTATAATGTTAATGTATTTAAATTAAATCTATAATAAGAGATATCATTATTTAAATTTCATCTTGGTAAAAAAGAAAATATCATATATACTATAAAAAGGTAAACGGAATTGGGGGATTGAAAATAACAACAAATTCATTGATGTCCCACAAGTCATAAGTGGGGTCTGGGAAGAGTAGTGTGTACGCAGACCTTACCCCTATCCTGAAAAGGTTGAAAGATAATTGGCGGATTGGAAATGGAAAGGTCAAATTCGCATTGCGTAGAGAATGTCTTGTGTTCAAAATTAAGGAGTTTTATTTTTAACTGTTGTAGTTTTCACCCTTTTATAGCTAAAAGAAAAGGTAGTCATGAATGGAAGATATCTACATTTGAAATGTCTTGAAGTGATGATACAAACTACTGTAATGGTTTTAACACAATTCCTCCATTTTTCTTTTCCTTCCCTTCCCCCTATTGACTCAAGCAATTTCTTCCATTACCTCCCTGGACTGGACTGATCACTTTTATAAGGTCTTAGATTCACTTTTAGCTTTACCTCGGGAAATTTATGCTTAATAAAAACAAATTAAGGGTGTGTTTGGTAAGATAAAAATCATTTTCCAAAAAATATTTTTCGAAAAATTACATATTTTTTGAATTTTTTATCCTGGTAAATATTTTTCGTTGTTTGGTTGGAGAATGCAATACCCGCTGAAGTAAAATCCGCTTGAGCGTCATCAACATGCACAGAAGAAATGGAAAAAATTATATTTGTGGACTCTTCTTAAGAAGGAGGGGAAGAAATATTTTCTAAACATTGATAATATTGTCTAAGTGTTATATGAAGTTCTTAATTCAAATATTATCAAGTATATTCAACTTGACTCATTGTTGCCTCGTGCAGGAGTGGACTAGAAAGGCAGAAGAAGGAACTTCTGCACCAGAAAAATAAAGTTTCGAGCCAAAGTTAATTGGTGGAATTTGTTATGAAGCATTTCATTTATTGTATTTTTTCTGCTAATAATAATTCATTGATTGTACGATTTTTCTTCTTTCTGGTTCTGATATTAAGATTGCTTAATTGTATACTGAGTAATTTTTTATTTCAGTTGTGTTGTGTAGTAAACTGGTGTTGCATTTGTGTTTAAACACTTCAGAGCATTCTTATGAGCTAAAGTGTCATTGAGGCAAGAAAAACTTTTTGGATAATAACTTGAAAAACATATTGTATATATTTACAGAGTCAATACCCTGCGGATTACAACATATTACATACACACAAAATGACCAAGTGATGTTAGTCATTGTGAGTGGTGAAGCGTGATATCCATGTTGATTGAGATGCCAACTGGCTTAACAATTCAAATCTGGATCATCAACTGTGTTGAAGTACAATGTGGAAAGTTTGTCATCAAATTTGAAAACTAGTTGATGGACAGACAATCCGTAATAACGCTTCCCTATTCGAGCGATAAAAATGTCAATTATTTTCTTGAACATTGTCGCGCCCCCTTTTTCCTTGTTCACATCGAAAAATCGGGTTTATGACATTTTGGGCATATGACAACTCATTCCTTTTGGGAACTGAGTTTGAATTTTTTGGAAAGTCGTCACCTAATGCTTTAAGGTGCACTAGAACACCTATAGGGTTCGTTTCTAAGTTTATTTGATAACTAGAGATAGGGTAAGAGCTTGAAGTTATCCTAAGGAGACGGTTAGGCACCCATCAGGATCCACTAGTGTGGTTCCCGGCCAGATTTTTTTGTGAATTTGTACAATTAGTAAATAGGCAAGTATAAGCTCAAATAGTTGGGGATTTAAGTTTAAACACATAAGAGTTTGAAAATAATTATTAAAAGGCAAAATTTGAAAAAAAAAAGAGTTAAAACATACTTGAGAATGTAAAAGAGAGGGGGTCCTAGGTTTATTTATAACACGAACCACCTCAATGCAATACCCGGTATGACATTCCTCAAAAGAGGGGATACACATGGTATTAGCGCACCGGTCATCATATCCATATCTATCATTCCCACCCTATTGAGGTATTAGAACGCGGATTGGTCTCGACCTCTATTGCATGCTATTGTGTCACGACCCCAACCCCAGTCATAATGGCACCTAACACTCTGCTAGGCAAGCCCGACTATTCACAATATTTTTCCCATTTCTCATACAGATTATGAATAATTAACACAGGAAATTTACTAAAACATTATCTCAGAAGTCTAGAAATATCCATAAAATATGTGAAAATTCAATTTAAAATACTAAAAACATAACCCAATAAAATCTGGTGTCACAATCTGAGCCTCTAATACAGAATATCCACCTATTACAGATCTATCTAGGAAATACGGAATAAAAGATAGAGACTGAGGGGAGAGATCAAGGCTGCGAATGCCATACAACTACCTTGATACTCCCGGATACTACTGCTCAGCCAAACAAATCCTCACTCAGCATGTGGTGTACCTGGATCTGCACACAAGGTGCAGGGAGTAATGTGAATACTCCGACCCAGTGAGTAATAAACATAAATAAAGGTTAAAAATAAAAAATCATGAAAAACGCAAAGTAAACTATAACTAGCAATTTAGAGCATTTAATAATAAAGCAACAAGTCAATGAAATAAGAGTATCGAAATATTATGACAGGCAAAACAAATAAAGAACAAATGCATGAGTGAAATGCAATGCATATGACGGTACACTCTAGTACCCACTACAGCACGCAGCCCAATCCATTCATTTATTTATCGTCAACGGCGCTCACTGGGGGTGTGTACAAACTCCGGAGGGGCTCCTACAACCCAAGCGCAATATCAAGCCATCTCGTGGCATCAACCAGGCTCTCAGCCTCCATATCAATATAATCAACCAGGCTCTCGGCCTCAAGATCAATGTAATCAACCAGGCTCTCGGCCTCAATATCAATATAACACTGCTGCGACGCGCAGCCCGATCCATGCTCAGTCTAGAAATGCACATAAGCCTCTTGGACAATATTAAAATAATAGTTCTCAGTTTAAAACGTTAATAAAATATTTTTTAAATTTTCAAATCTTAGAAAGATGACTGAGTTTGCAAAACAATATTTAAAACCTTGGACTGAGATCAAATAATATGCAAAAATAATGATATCAATCCCTGAAGGATTCAAATAATTGGCACGAAGCCCAAAGGTAACAATTAAATCAAGTGAAGATGATTCTCAATTAAGTTCTAGTAAAAAACATGGTAAAAACATCACTCGGGACGGACCAAGTCACAATCCCCAATAACAAACGACCATGCACTCATCATAGAGCGCGTGTCTCGCCTCAACATAGCGTTACGATATGAAATTCCAGGGTTTCAAACCCTCAAGACATCATTTACATCAATTACTCACCTCAAGAAGGCCAAAAGTCTAGCTCGCTACGCCCTTGCCTCTCAAATTGGCCTCTTCGTTCGTCAAATCTGACCAAAATCACAACGAATATGTCGTATTATGCTAAAGAGACAATACCCAATCGAAAAATATCAAAATTCATGAATTTGGCAAAACCCGATCCTAGGGCTCACGTCTCGAAACTCAGAAATTTTTACATCATCGGGTTCCTTATCTCGCCACGAGTCTAACCACACTAAAATTATCCAATTCCCATAACATTTCGATCCTCAAATCCGTAATTCTATCCAAGAGGGTTTTCTACACTTTTCCAACAAAATTCACGGATTAAACGCAAAAACTTGCAATAGATTCGAGTAATATAACTAAAATTGAGTTAAGAACACTTACTCCGTTGTTATCTCCAAAAATCTCTCGAAAATTGCCTTGTCCGAGCTCCAAATTGTCAAAAATGGGAAATGGGAACGAAGTCCCGTTGCCAGAACTTAACTTCTCTGCACAGGCCTATTTCTGCTTCTGCGATCGAGATACTGCATATGCGGTACCGCTTCTGCGGATATTTCTTCCGCTTATGCGGAAGTCACTATTACGTGCATGACCGGTTCTGCGACTAGAATTCCGCTTCTGCAATAGCGCAGATGCGGTTGCAAATCCGCTTCTGCAATAGCGCAGATGCGGTTGCAAATCCGCTTCTGCAGAACCAGCACCCAAGCCACAGCACCGCTTCTGTGGTCCATTTTTCGCACAAGCAAGACCGCTTCTACGGTCCAATCTTTGCAGAAGCGAAAACACCATATTCCAACAGACACTGCAATTCACCAAGACTCAAAACTCCCCAATAGCCATCCAAAATCACCCCCAGGCCCCCGGGACCTCAACCAAAAATACCAATACACCCTACGACGTTATTCAAACTTGTTCCAATCATGAAAACACCTCAACTAACACCAAAATCATCAAATTGCATCGAATTCAAGCCTAAGTTCCTTTAAAACTTTTAAAACACGCATTCGATAAAAAACCTAACCAAAACACGCCCGAATGACCTGAAATTTTGCACACACATCCCAAATCACCAAACTAAGCTACAATAACTCTCGGAGTTCCATTTGATTCCCGGATCAATATTTCACCTATCAACCGAAAATCGCCAAAATACTAACTTTGCCAATTCAAGCCTAATTCTACACTGGACCTCCAAAACCACTTCCGATCACATTCTTAAGTCACAAATCACCTTCTGGTGCTAACTGATCCATCGGAATTCACATCCAAGCCCTCTAACACATAAGTCAACTTCCGGTTACTTTTCCAAACAAAGCCTTCCTTAAATAGACTAAGCATCTCATTTCTTATCAAAACTACTCCAAATCAACTCTAACACACTAAATACCGATTATGAAACATAACGAAGCAAAAAATAGGAAGAACGGGGCAGTAACTCATGAGACGACGGGTCGGGTCGTCACATCCTCCCCAACTAAAACAAATGCTCGTCCTCGAGCGAGTTAAGAAACATACCTGAAGCCTCAAATAGGTGAGGATATCTGCTCCGCATCTTCCTCTTGGTCTCCCAGGTAGCCTCCTCCACAGGCCGACCTCTCCACTGCACTTTCACTGACGCTATATCTTTTGATCTCAATTTTCGAACCTGTCGACCCAAAATAGCCACTGGCTCCACATCATAAGTCAAATCCTCATCTAACTGCATGATGCTGAAATCCAAAACATGAGACGGGTCCCCGACATGCTTCCGGAGCATAGAAACATGGAATACCGGATGAACGCCCGACAAACTGAGTGACAAAGCAAGCATATAGGCCATCTCTCCAATCTATTAAGTACCTCAAAAGGTCCAATAAATCGCGGGCTCAATTTCCTTTTCTTTCCAAATCTCAAAACACCCTTCATGGGCGAAACCTTCAGCAAGACCTTCTCACCCACCATGTAAGAGACATCTCGAACCTTCCGGTCCGCATAACTCTTCTGACGTGACTGAGCTGTATGAAATCTCTCCTGAATCACTTTCACTTTCTCTAAGGCATCCTGAACCAACTCTGTCCCTAATAGTCTAGCCTCGCCGGGCTCAAACCAACCAACTGGAGATCTACACCGTCTCCCATACAAGGCCTCATACGGTGCCATCTGAATACTTGAGTGATAGCTGTTGTTGTAGGCAAACTCTGCAAGCGGCAGAAACTCATCCCAAGAACCTTTATAATAAATCACACAGGCACGCAACAAGTCCTCCAATATCTGAATAGTACGCTCGGACTCTCCGTCTGTCTGAGGATGTGATAAGAATGGACCTTGGGCCTAACTCAACCCCAAAAGATAGCTTATGAGGTGAGGATTGTCCAAGACATATAAGGAGACCAATTACCTCAAATCTATCTGATGTAGGACAACTCAACACCCCCATCACGCCCGGCCTCTAGAGCGTGGACAACATAAATATGGGCCAACATCGGTAACAATAATTGGGATGAGCCTGGCTCTAATACCATGATAAGAATGGACCTTAGGCTTAACTCAACCCCAAAAGTTATCTTGTGAGGTGAAGATTGTCCAAGCCATATAAGGAGACCAAGGACCTCAAATCCCTCCAATATGGGACAAATCAACATGATGAAATGATGTGCTCAACTCCACCTAGGTACCCAACTCTCGCTGAAAAGTCCTCCAAAACTAGGAAGTAAACTGAGTACCTCTATCTCAGATAATGGTAACTGGAAGACCGTGTAACCGCACAATCTCTCAGATAAATATCCCTGCCAGTCGCTCCGAAGAATAAGTAGTACACACCGGAATGAAGTGCGCGGACTTTGTCAAACGATCCACAATCACCCAAATAGAATCAAATTTCTTCGAAGTCCGAGGAAGGCCACTCACAAAGTCCATAGTGACTCTCTCCCACTTCCTCTCAGGAATAATCATCTGCTGAAGCAAACCACCCGGTCTCTGATGCTCATATTTCACCTGCTGATAATTGAGACACCGTGCTACATAACCCACAATATCTTTCTTCAATCATTTCCACCAATAGTGTTGTCTCAGATCTTGATACATTTTCGCAGCACCCGGATGAATAGAATACTGCGAGTTGTGGGCTTCCTCCAGAATCAACTCTCTAAGCCCATCCGCATTGGGCAAACACATCCGGACCTGCATCCTCAATAAACCATCATCATCTATCATCACATCTCTGGCATCATTATGCTGAACTCTTTCCTTAAGGACAAGAAAATGCGAATCATCATACCGACGCTCTCTGATGCGATAATATAAGGAAGACCGAGAAACCATACAAGCCAACACCCGACTGGGCTCAGAAATGTCTAGTCACACAAATTGATTAGCCAAGGCTTGAACATCAACTGCAAAGGGCCTCTCCCCAATTGGAATGTACGCTAAACTCCCCATACTGGCTACCTTTTGGCTCAAAGCATTGGCCACTACATTGGCCTTTCCCAGATGATACAGAATAGTGATATCATATTCTTTAAGCAATTCTATCCATCTCCGCTGCCTCAAATTAATGTCATTTTGTTTAAACAAATGCTGAAGATTGCGATGATCAGTGAATACCTCACAAGATACGCCATATAAATAGTGCCTCCTAATTTTCAAGGCATGAACTGTAGCAGCCAATTCTAAGTCGTGAACATGGTAGTTCTTCTCTTGGGTCTTTAACCGACGAGAAGCATAAGCAATAACTCTACCCTCTTGCATTAATACACAACCAATCCCAACTCTCGAAGTATCACAATATACAGTATATGAACTTGTAACTGATGGTAAAACCAACACTGGAGCTGTGGTTAAAACTGTATTAAGCTTCTGAAAGCTCTCCTCGCACTAGTCCGACCATACAAATGGAACACCCTTCTGAGTCAACTTGGTCAAGGGCGATGCAATGGATGAAAATCCCCGAACAAACCGGCGATAATAGCCTGGCAACCCAAGAAAACTACAAATCTCTGTGGGTGAAGACGGTCTAGACCAACTCCGCACTGCTTTTATCTTATTTGGATCAACCTGAATACCCTTGCTGGACACTATGTGTCCCAAGAATGCCACTGAACTGAGTCAAAACTTACACTTGGAGAATTTTGCATAAAGCTTATCCTCCCTCAATCTCTGCAATACTACACACAAATGCACGACGTGCTCCTCCTGACTACGCGAGTACACCAGAATATCATCAATGAATACAATAACAAATGAATCCAAATAAGGCCGAAATACACTATTCATAAAATGCATGAACGTTGCTGGGGCATTGGTCAGCCCGAAAGACATAACCAGAAACTCATAGTGACTATATCTAATCCTGAAAGCAATCTTAAGAATATTCGACTCCCTGATCTTCAACTGGTGATAGCCAAACGGAGATCAATCTTAGAAAACACCCTCACTCCCTGAAGCTGATCAACTAAGTCATCAATGCGAGGCAAAGGATACTTGTTCTTCACGGTTACCTTATTTAACTGCCTGTAATCAATCTACATTCTCATTGTGCCATCTTTTTTTTCATAAACAGGATTGGCGCACCCCAAGGTGACACACTAGGCCAAATGAACCCCTTATCTAGGAGTTTTTGAAGTTGCTCTTTCAATTTTTTCAACTCTGTTGGTGCCATACGATATGGAAGGATGGAAATGGGCTGGGTGCCCGGCACCAGATCAATATCCCTATCCGGTGGCATGCTCGGTAGGTCTGCAGGAAAAACATCGGGAAACCCTCTCTCACAACTAGAACAGAATCAATGCTAGGAGCCTCAGCTCTGACATCCCGCAAAAGGCTAAATATGACAGACAACCCCTCCCAACCATACACTGGGCTTTCAAGAAGGAAATTACTCTGCTAGGGACATAATCAGTCATACCACACCACTCGATCCTCGGAACACCCGGAATAGCCAAAGTGACTGTCTTAGCATGACAGTCTCGAATAGCATGGCACGGAGATAGCCAATCCATGCCCAAAATAACATCAAAGTCTACCATGCTCAGTAGCAATAAATCAACTCGAGTCTCCAAACCCCCAATAGTCATAATACAAGACTAATAAACATGGTCCACAATAATAGTATCGCCCACCGGGGTAGATGCGTGCACAAGTAAAGTAATACACCCTCGGGTCGTACCCAAATGATAAGCAAAATATGAGGACACATAAGAATAGGTGGATCCGGTATCAAATAAGACAGAGGCATCTTTGTGGCATACTAAGATAATACATGTGATAACAACATCTGATGTAATGGCATATGTCCTACCTCGAATAGCATAAAATCGGGCCTGGACACTGGATGATCGGCCTCCACCTCTGGGGCGACCCCTGGCTACCTGGCCTCTACCCCTAGTTGGCTAGGCGGGTGCTGAAGAAACTGGAGCAGAAGACGAGGGCTGATCCCTCTGTTGAAACTAACCACCACGAAATCGAGGACACTACCTATTTATATGACCAAACTCTCCGCACTCGTAACAACTACCAGGTTCTGGAGAAGGGAACTGGAGGGAACCCCTCGCACCAGAATGACCAACAAATGCACTCGGCGCAGAAGAACCCTGAGCTGAAAGGGCATAAGATGAGCTCTGAGCTGGGAGAGCATTAAGTGAAGACTGGCACTACTGAAACCCCTAATGACCACAGCCTAAAGATGCCCTACTATACTCTAGACGGGCCGACTGAGGAGGTCTGAAGGAACAACCTCTACCACGCTGGAACTGGCCCCTAGACGGAGCACCACTGAAACTGCCTGAACCTCGAGGCTTCTTGGCCTCTCTCTCATATCGCTCACTGCGGAAAACTTTCTCAATATCACGAGCAATGTCAACCACCTCCTCGAACGAAGCACCCAATACTTTCTCTCTAGTCATTAAAATGCATAGAGAGTAGTTAAGACCATACACAAATCTTTTGATCCTCTCACAATCCATCGGGATCATCCAAGTAGCATGACGAGCCAATTGTGAAAATCTCATCTCGTACCGGGTCACGGACATGTCCCACTGAGTCAACCACTCAAACTGCCTACGCAGCTCCTCTCTGCGGGACTGAGGCACATACTTTTCAAAATATAGAGTGGAGAACTGCTACCAAGTAAGGGGCGCTACACCAACAGGCCTACGCCTCTCAAAATCCTCCCACCAGGTAAACACAGCTCCCTGGAACTGAAATGTAGTAAAAGACACACCACTCGACTCCAAAATTCCTGCGGTGTGAAGCATACACTGACACTTGTCAAGAAAACCCTGAGCATCCTCGCCCCCAGCACCACTAAATATCGGAAGCTGGAGCCCATCAAATCTCTTAAGACGACACTGCTCATCATTTGGCATAGCTGGAACCACAAAGTTCTGAACTTATGCAACCGGTTAAGCTGGAATCACTTCCGATTTCTGCAATCCCTGCACAACCTGCTCAGGTGTGAGATTAATAGGAGTTTGGGTGCCTTCCCTGGCTTATGAAGTAGCCGCGGCTGTAGTGTCTGAGACCGCTAGATCCGGGCTAGTGCAAACTGTCAAAATCTGAACCAAGGTCTCCTGAAGGCCCGAAATCACAATAGGCATAGCTGGTGCTTGAACTGGTACAGCTGCTGGAGCCTGATCTGGAACTGGGGTAGATGATTAGAGGTGCTGCCCATGCTACTCTACCTCTGCTACGCCCACGACCGCATCCACGACCTCTGGTGGTATCAGTGGGTGGCACTGATGGTCGTCCACCTCGTCCAGTAGCACGAGTCCTCGCCATCTGCGATATAATAGAATGATAGAGATTTTTAGTGTATCAACAAAGTCGCACGACAAGAATTTCAAGAATATGAAATTTTCCTAAAGGTTCTGCAGCCTCTTGAGGATAAATACAGACGTCTTAGTACCGATCCGCGAGACTCTACTAAACCGGCTCATGACTCGCGAGACCAAATAACCTAGGCTCTGATACCAACTTGTCACGACCCCAACCCCGGTCATGATGGCGCCTAACACTCTGCTAGGCAAGCCCGACCATTCACAACATTTTTCCCATTTCTCATACAGATTATGAATAATTAACACAGGGAATTTACTAAAATATTATGTCAGAAGTCTAGAAATATCCATAAAATATGCGAAAATTCAATTTAAAATATGGAAAACATAACCCAATAAAATCTTGTGTCACGATCTGAGCCTCTAATACAGAATGTCCACCTATTACAGATCTGTCTAGGAAATACAGAATAAAAGATAGAAACATAGGGGAGAGATCAAGGCTGTGAATGCCATGCAACTACCTCGATACTCCCGGATACTGCTGCTCAGCCAAACAAATCCTCACTCGGCTTGTGGTGTACCTGGATCTTCACGCAAGGTGCAGGGAGTAATGTGAGTACTCCGATCCAGTGAGTAATAAACATAAATAAAGGCTGAGAATAAGAAATCATGGAAAAACGCAAAGTAAACTATAACTAGCAATTTAGAGCATTTAATAATAAAGCAACCAGTGAATGAAATAAGAGTACCAAAATATTATGACAGGCAAAACAAATAAAGAACAAATATATGAGTGAAATGCAATGCATATGACGGTACACTCTAGTACCCACTACGGTGTGCAGCCCGATCCATCCATTTATTTATCATCGACGACACTCGCTGGGGGTGTGTACAAACTCCGGAGGGGCTCCTACAGCTCAAGGGCAATATCAATCCATCTCGTGGCATTAACCAGACTCTCCGCCTCCACATCAATATAATCAACCAAGCTCTCGGCCTCAAGATCGATGTAATCAACCAAGATCTCGGCCTCAATATCAATATAACACTGCTGCGACGCGCAGTGCGATCCATGCTCAGTCCAGAAATGCACATAAGCCTTTTGGGCTATATTAAAACAATAGTTCTTAGCTCAAAACGTCAATAAAATATTGTTTAAGTTTTCAAATCTTAGAAAGATGGCTGAGTTTGTAAAATAGTATTTAAAACCTTGGACTGAGATAAAATAATATGCAAAATAATGCGAAAACAATGATATCAATCCCTGAAGGATTCAAATAATTGGCACGAAGCCCAAAGGTAACAATTAAATCCAAGTGAAGATGATTCTCAATCAAGTTCTAGTAGAAAACACGGTAAAAACATCACTCGTGACAGACCAAGTCACAATCCCCAATAACAAACAACCCCGCACTCGTCATAGAGCGCGTGTCTCACTTCAATATAGCGTTACAATGTGAAATTCCGGGATTTCAAACCCTCAGGACATCATTTACATCAATTACTCACTTCAATACGGCCAAAATTCTAGCTCGCTATGCCCTTGCCTCTCAAATTGGCCTCTTCGTGCGTCGAATCTGACCAAAATCACAACGAATATGTCCTATTATGCTAAAGAGACAATACCCAATCGAAAGCAGTAAAAAAATATCAAAATTCATGAATTTGGCAAAACTCGAGCCCCGGACCCACGTCTCAACACTCAGAAATTTTTACATCATCGGATTCCTTATCTCGCCACGAGTTTAACCACACTAAAATTATCAAATTCCCATAACATTTCGACCCTCAAATCCATGATTCTATCAAAGAGGGGTTTCTACACTTTTCCAACAAAATTCACGGATTAAACGCCAAAACTTGCAATAGATTAGAGTAATATAATCAAAATTGATTTAAGAACACTTACCTCGTTGTTCTCTCCAAAAATCTCCCGAAATATCGCCTTATCCGAGCTCCAAATCGTCAAAAATGGGAAATGGGAACGAAGTCCCATTCCCAGAACTTAACTTCTCTGCCTAGGCCTATTTCCGCTTCTACGATCGAGATACCGCATATGCGGTACCGCTTATGTGGATATTTCTTCCGCTTCTACAGAAGTCACTATTACGCCCAGGACCGCTTCTGCGACCAAAATTCTGCTTCTACGATAGAGCAGATGTGGTTGCAAATCCGCTTCTGCGGAACAAGCGCCCAAGCCACAACACCGCTTCTGTGGTCCATTTTTCGCACAAGCGAGACTGCTTCTACGGTCTAATCTTCGCAGAAGCGAAAACACCAGATACCTACAGACCCTGCAATTCACCAAGGCTCAAAACTCCCCGATAGCCATCCAAAATCACCCCGAGGCCCCTGGGACCTCAACCAAAAATACCAATACACGCTATAACGTTATTCAAACTTGTTCCAATCGTAAAAACACCTCAACTAACACCAAAATATCAAATTATATCAAATTCAAGTCTAAGTTCCTTTAAAACTTCTAAAACACGCATTTGATCAAAAACCTAACCAAAACACGTCCAGATGCCCTGAAATTTTGCACACACATCCCAAATAAACTAACGAAGCTACAACAACTCTCGAAATTCCATTCTGACTCTCGAATTAAAATCTCACCTATCAATGGGAAATCGCCAAAATATTAACTTCGCCAATTTAAACCTAATTCTACACCGGACCTCCAAAACAACTTCCGATCACACTCTTAAGTGACAAATCAACTTTCGGAGCTAACCGAACAATCGAAATTTACATCCGAGCCCTCTAATACATAAGTCAACTTTCAGTTGACTTTTTCAAACAAAGCCTTCCTTAAAGAGACTAAGTGTCTCATTTCTTATCAAAACCACTCCAAATTAACTCTATCACACCAAATACCGATGAAACATAATGAAGCATAAAATGGGAAGAATGGGGCAGTAACTCATGAGATGACGGGTCGGGTCGTCACATATTGCCCGCCCCATTTCTATCAGTCCCAGAGGATTTTCGGACTACTATTCCTATAAGAGAGATGATTTTAGGTTGAATCTTAGGTTTTAAAGGTAAAAAAGCTAAGGTGACATACAAAAAAAAACATGTAGGACTGCATTTTGAAAGGGAACATATAAACAATTAAAGGGCTCATATATACCTCCGCAGACAATGCATATAAATAGCATAGCTTAAATACAATTAGGGTCTGAATTTTAAAACACTAAAGCATGGTGTTTAAATTGTTGAAGCAGAACCAAATTTATTACATAACTCAGATAAGAAGTCTGAATCAGGCATGTCTGCTGGTTGTCGCAGTTCCTAATTAAACAAAGGTGGGTTAAGTTTTACCATTATTATTACTTAAGGCTTGTCTAGGCGTGATAGTGATGTCTTATGAGCATGATACCTATTACTGATTAGGAGTGTAGTAAAACAGTAAACAATTTTTAAACGAGCGATTTGGATCCTATAGGCATGCTTTCTAATCGTATAAATTAAAAGAGAGTAGGTTATTTAAACTGATTCAAAATAGATAAGTACGAGTCAAACTGATTTTTAACTAAACTAGTTTTAGATCCTATAGGCATGATCTCTATTATAACTGATTTTAATTCCTACAGACATGGTATTTAAGTATTAAAGACTGATTTTGGTCCTATAGGCATGGTATCTAATTGAACATGAAATGGAGTAGGCAGGATTTATTTGATCAAAGCGAAATTCCTATAGGCATGATTTCTATTAAAATTGATTTTAATCATATAGGCATGATCTCTATTATTAAATCCATTTAGATCCTATAGACATGGTTTCTATTTGTGTGAAAGTAAAACATGCAGAACTTATTAAACCAAAGCAGATCCTATAGACATGTTCTCTAATAGATCATATCGAAATCCACCCTATAGATATGTTACCTACCCTTCTAATAGCTAAGGCATGCATAATCACCTCATCCCTTTTCACTATCCAACCCCAATATTTTTTACAAATTATTACAGACCAAATGATTGAATTACATCGGAAAAAGTGTAAAATAAGAAGTTACAATCATAGACAGCCTGATTCTGACTTCCTCTCTGAGCTATGGAATAAACCACCTCAAATGCCGATGTTGTTCAAATCTTTTCTCATATCCGGGTGTGTCAAAGTTCCCTAAGGACCTCATGGGATCTCGGGCAGCGCTCACACCTAGATTTAGATAACTAGATAGAGTAAGTGCAGTGTGGAAGGGCCAGCTCTTATGTGACCAAAAATAATTAACAAAAATATATTTTATTTTTTTGGGGGGATTTTATAGGAGTATTTCATATAGGTCAAAAATCACGTGTTCACACTCTCCCGGCTCAAACCATCCAACTGGCAACCGACACCACCCACCATACAAAGCCTCATAAGGAGCCTTCGATACTCGACAAGTAGCTATTGTTGCAGGCAAACTCTGCTAAAGGAAAAAGCTAATCCTACAAGCCTCCAAAGTCAATGACACACGCTTGGAGCATATCCTCCAAAATCTGAATAGTACGCTCGGACTGCCTGTCCGTCTGAGGATGAAATGTTGTGCTCAACTCAACTTGTGTGCCCAACTCTCATTGAACTGCCCTCCAGAAATGTGAGGTAAACTGTGTACCTCGGTTCGAAATGATAGATACAGGCACACCATAAAGATGAAAAATCTCTCGAATATAGATCTCAGATAACCTCTCGGAAGAATAGGAGACTACCACAGGAATGAAATGCGCAGACTTGGTCAACCTATTAAGAATAACCTACACTGTGTTGAACATCTTTCGAGTCTGTGGGAGTCCAACAACGAAATCTATAGTGATCCGCTCCTGCTTCCACTCGGGAAGCTCAATCCTCTGAAACAAACCACCAGGCCTCTAATGCTCGTACTTAAACTGCTGACAATTCAAACAGCGAGCCACATACGCAACAATATCCTTCTTCATCCTCCTCCACCAATATTGCTGCCGCAAATCCTGATATATCTTAGCGGCGCCTGGATGAATAGAGTACCGGATACTATGGACCTCCTCTAAAATCAACTCTTGAAGCCCATCCACATTAGGCACGCAAACTCAACCCTGCATCCTCAGAACTCCATCATCTCCTAATGTAATATGCTTGGCACCTCCGTGCTGCACCGTGTCCCTAAGGACACACAAATGAGGATCATCGAACTACCGATCTCGGATACGCTCCAATAATGAAGAACGAGTGACTGTGCAAGATAAAACACGGCTAGGCTCAGAAACTTCCAACCTAACGAACTGATTGGCCAAATTCCAAACATCCAAGGAAAGCGGTCTCTCACAGACCGGAGTATATGTAAGACTACCCATACTGGCTATATTTCTACTCAAAACATCGGCTACCATACTGGCCTTTCTCGAATGATATAGAATGGTGATATCATAGTCCTTTAATAGCTCCAACCACCTTCTTTGCCTCAAATTTAGCTCCTTCTGCTTGAAAAAGTGCTGCAGACTCTTGTGATCCGTGAACACCTCACATGTCAACCTGGTCATCGGGGTTGCGATAGATGAAAACCCCTCCACAAACCGATGATAGTAGCCCACCAATCCCAAAAAACTCTGGATCTTTGTAGCTGATGCTGGTCTATGCTAGTTCTTGACTGCCTCTATCTTCTTTGGATCTACCTAAATACCCTCTGCTGATACAACATGACCCAGGAATGCAATTGAACTAAACCAGAACTCGCACTTCGAAAACTTAGCATACAGCTCACTGTCTCTCAAAGTCTGGAGAACCACTCTAAGATGCTGCCCATGCTCCTCCCGGCTACGGTAATAGATCAAAATATCATCAATGAAGGCTATCACAAAAGAATCCAAGTAAGGCCTAAACACTCGGTTCATCAAATCCATAAAAGCTGATGGGGAATTTGTCAACCCGAATGACATCATCAAGAACTCATAATGTCCGTACCAAGTGCGAAAAGCTGTCTTAGGGACATCGAATTCCCTAATCCTCAACTTATGGTAGCCAAATCTCAAGTCAATCTTTGAAAATACCTTGGCACCCTGAAGCTGATCAAACATATCATCAATCCTTGGCAATGGATACTTATTCTTGATTGTAACCTTGTTAAAATGTCAGTAATCTATATACATTCTCATTGATCCATCCTTCTTCTTAATAAACAACACTGGTGCACCCTAAGGCGAAACACTAGGTCTAATGAAACCTTTTTCAAGCAAGTCTTGCAACTGCTCCTTCAATTCTTTCAACTCAGACGGGGCCATACGATACGACAGAATATAAATGGGCTAAGTGCTCGGAGCCAAATAAATGCAAAAGTCAATATCCCTATTGGGTGGCATACCTGGTAGATCTGAAGGAAATGCCTCAGGAAACTGATGAAAAACAGGCACAACATCAATAGAAGGAACCTCGACACTAGAATCACGAACATATGCCAAATAGGACAAACACCCCTTCTCGACTATATGCCGAGCCTTCACATATGAGATAACTCTACGGTTAAAATGACCAGGAGTCTATCTCCACTCTAAATGAGGCAACCCTGGCAAGGCTAAGGTCACAGTCTTGGCATGACAATCCAAGATAGGTAAGGTGATAACCAGTCCATCCCCAATATGACATCAATCAACCATGTCCAGAAGTAATAAATTTACACGAGTCTCAAGACCCCCAATCACAACTATACATGAATGATGGACACGATCTACCATAATAGAATTCACCCACCGGTGTATACACATAACCAGGAGCGCTCAAAGAATCACTAGGCATGACTAGATACGGTGCAAAATAAGATGACACACAAGAGTATGTAGATCCTGGATCAAATAGAACTGAAGCATCTCTACCACAAACCAGAACAACATCTGTGATAACTGCATCGGAAGCCTTAGCCTCGGGCCTGGCTGGAAGCCCCACCACTCTGAACTACATCTCTAGGATAGCCCGCTGTTGGCTGGACTCCACCTCTAGCGGCCTGACCTCCACCTCTAATACCTCTACCTCCACCCCTAGCTGGCTGAAAAGGACTAGGATGATGGCTTCTACCAGAAGAATCTTTGCCTCCAGACGAGGCGCCATTGAATCTTCCTGAATGACGAGGCCTCTTGTCAGACCCTTGACCACCTTCCTGCGATAAAACCATATCAACTCTCCTGGCCGCATTGGCCGCCTCCTGAAAGGAAATCTCACTCCCCGTCTCCTTGGCCATATGAAGTCGAATAGGATCACAAAAAAAAAACTAGAATTAGCGACGAAATTCGTCGCTAATCTGTCGCTAAAATGCTCGTCGCTAACAGAATCTTTAGATAATCCGTCGCTAAATGAGATTAGCGACAGATTTTTCTGTTTAGCTACAGATTTTGTCCGTCGCTAAACCCTGGTTTTTTAGTAGTGGATGAATGAGCTCCTCTATGAACCTCCTCTCTCTCTCTCTCTCTCTCTCTCTCTCTCTCTCTTAGTGGTAAGTATAAGAAGATCATGATAGGCCAAATCAATAGACCTAGTCTTGTACTGAGTAACAGTCATAGAACACTGTTGGAGACGCTCAAACTGCCTCCAATAACTCTCCCTCTGAGTGATAGGAAGAAACTTCTCCAAAAGCAACTGAGAAAACTGATCCCAAGTCAAAGCTGGTGACCCAACTGGTATAGCCAAACAATAATCTCTCCACCAAGCCTTGGCGGATCCACACAAACGAAAAGCAGCAAAGTCGACTCCATTGGTCTCCACTATCCCCATGTTCTTGAGAACCTCATGAAAACTATCCAAATAATTCAGGGGATCCTCAGAAGATGTACCACCAAGAATGGTAGTGAAGAGCTTGGTAAAACCTATCCAACCTCCACAAAGCGTCCGAAGACGTACCTGATCCATCACCGGTCTGTGCGGTTGCTCGGCTGAAGAAGCGATACGTGACCTTGCCATTCGCGAAAGAACAATAGTAGACGTTTCAATTTAGCATTGAGAGAACAAAATCTCACGATAGGAAAGAATAGATATGAAGTTTTTTCTAATTCTGTAGCCTCTGGGATAAATACAGACGTCTCCGTACCAATCCCTCAGCCTCTACTAAGCTTGTCTATGAGTTGTGAGACCTATGTAACCTAGGGCTCTGATACCAACTTGTCACGACTCGGTTTACCCACCCCCAGGAGTCGTAATGGCACCTACTCGTGAAGACTAGGAAAGCCAACCAACTGAATTATTTACCTTGTTTCCATTCCAAATCCATTAAAAATTAATAACAGTTAATAATCAACAAAATTTAATAAGCGGAAGATTTAATTTCAAGTTTTAATAATATTGCTAATACTATTCCATAACAAATCTACCCAAGACTGGTGTCACTATTTCACAGACTATCTAAAAGTACTACAATTAAAAGTCTGAAAGAAATAATACAACACTGTCTCTAGAAATACAAAAGAAACATGAATAATAGATGGAAGGAGACGCCAAGGCCTGCGGACACCTACAGGACTATCTCGGGTCGCCTGACGAACGCGAAGCAACAATCTCACTGCGGTCTACAGCACTGGGATCTGCACAAAAGAGTGCAGAGTGTAGTATCAGCACAACTGACCCAATGTGCTGGTAAGTACCTGGCCTAACCCCGGCAAAGTAGTAACGAGGCTAGGACAAGGCTACCAACTAAACCTGCGCAGTTAAAACATATATATAGCTAGTAATAATAAAGGAAACTAGCAGTTAAAAATGGGAAGGGAACATGCTGTGGGGGAGTATCATTTACCAATAGTAACTCCAGAGAAAAGCATCAAGAATAAGGAAACAGTAACAAATCAATATCCATTTTTATAGTCACAACGACAGTCATCACATCAACCATTATTATATATCGCCAACCATAGTTATCAACCACAATCACCATTAGCGATTACTATCATCCACCACAATTGTTAGCGGCCACCACCAATGACCACCCCCGATTATCATTATTAACTGTTATTGCTAGCCACCATCACTACTAGGGACTATCCATAACGAACACCACCACAAATTACCACCCTAGTCGGCACCAACAACCATCACCAACTATCATATAATTTTTTTAAAAAATATTTTACTGATATAATAATAGATTAATTAGTGTTTTAGGTGAATTTTAAAAAAATTGTAGCTTTTGGCAGAATGAAAGTCTTCCCTCGATTTACTCCAATAATGTCTGTAGGTACATAAATCTAAGTGCTCACTATGAAAAAGCAGTCAAAGAAGATGGCTTTAAAATATTAATTAATTCAAGTTTGCTTAGTATGACTCTTGAGAAGTGCGAAAAGTTATAAACATTTTGGAACAAAAAAAATTGTTAACAGTTTAAATATATATATTTTTGGGACTATTCAGATTATAAGTATATAAAACTAAAACTAGATCTGGGATTCCAGCTGGAAATGTGATGGAAGCTAACATGTTATCTCAATAAACAAAAGAAAGTCCTTTCCACTTTCTGTTTTTAAAATTGAGAAATTATCAACTTGTGGAAGTTAAACAAAAAAAAAAGGTTCTGCGTTTTTCTTTATGCACAAACAGACAAACTCCCAATTCCATCACCTACACATTGAAAGATATTCTGCTTCTTCTCTGTGCAGAAACATTACTATTTTTATCACACACATAATTATGGCTTATGCTGCTATTACTTCTCTTATGAACACCATACAACAATCTATGCAACTTACTGGACGTAATTTGCAATCGTTCTATGAGAAGCTTGAATCCATGAGATCTATTATGGAGAAACCCTGTAATATAACAGAGGATATTGAAGAACTAACAAGCTTGGAATCTGAAATCGTAGAGGTAGCATTCAGCGTAGAAGTTAAGGTTGACTCGAGATCAATAAAAGTTCTTTGTTTAAAAACACAAACTTTACGGAGCAACGCTTTCTGGAAACTCTGCTGTTGCTTGGAACAAGAAGTAGAACGCATTGATGCCATCATGAAGCAGTGGGTGGCAATACGGGACTGGTACATTAACATCAAAGGTTTGAAAGCACAAAAAATTTCTCTAGCAAGTATAACTGAAAGTGCTGTAGAGCCCGAGAATATT
Source organism: Nicotiana glauca (assembly GCA_026770625.1). Lineage (NCBI taxonomy): Eukaryota > Viridiplantae > Streptophyta > Magnoliopsida > Solanales > Solanaceae > Nicotiana > Nicotiana glauca. The sequence goes on from MDKF010250340.1 coordinate 24,963, forward strand.
ATGGTTGGCCATGAAAGTGAGTTCGAGATGATGCGGGATCGACTTGCAAGAGGATCAAGTGAACTAGAAGTTGTCTCGATTGTAGGGATGGGCGGCATTGGTAAGACAACTTTAGCTAACAAGCTTTACAATGATCCATTCATTATGCCTCGCTTTGACATTCGTGGAAAAGTTACTATTTCACAAGAGTATTGCAAGAGAAATGTACTACTAGGACTTCTTTCTTCTATAAGTGGAAGGACTAATGAATATTTCGAGCAAGATGATGGCCAACTAGCAGACCAACTGCAAAAGCTTCTAAAAGGCAGGAGATACTTGATCCTCATTGATGACATATGGACTTCAGAAGCTTGGGATGATATAAAGTTATGTTTCCCGGACTACACCAATGGAAGCCGAATACTCTTAACCACTCGGAATGTGGAAGTAGCTAAATATGCTAGCTCAGGTAATCCTCCTTGTCAAATGCGCCTTTTAGATTTTAATGAAAGTTGGGATTTACTGCACAAAAAGGTCTTTGAGAAAGATTGTTTCTCTACTGAATTTGAAAAAATTGGAAAAGAAATTGCATTAAAATGCGGAGGATTACCTCTAGCAATTACTGTGATTGCTGGACTTCTCTCCAAAATTGGTAAAGCATTGGATGAGTGGCAAAGTGTTGCTGAGAAAGTAAGTTCAATGGTAAGCATTGATGTTGACGTCCAATGCATGAGAGTACTTGCTTTGAGTTACCATCACTTGCCACATCCCCTAAAAGCATGTTTTCTGTATTTTGCAATCTTCCCGGAGGATGCTGAGATTTATGTCGATAAACTCTTGGAATTATGGGCAGCGGAGGGATTTTTGAAGTTAGAGGAGATGAAAAGCATAGAAGCAATGGCAGAAAAATGTCTAAAAGATCTAATAGATAGAAGTTTAATTTCCATCCACTATGTGACAGGTGATGGACGTGTCAAGTTTTGTAAAATACATGATGTGATCCGTGAACTCTGCTTGAAGGAAGCTCGAAACATGAATATTGTGACTTTTATTGGAGAAAAGAATTATCAAAATCCATGTGCACTATCCATGCATTTTTCTTCAAATAGTCGAGGTCGGACAAGTACCCAATTGAACTACCGTATTATAGTGAATAAATTGGCTAGATGTCCTAATAATGAGGCTCGTTCCATTTTCTTTTTCAATAGTAAGTCAGGGTTCATGTCAGAGTTGTTGCCTTTTAAGCTAGTAAGAGTACTGGATCTCGCTTTAATGAACTTTATTGTTTTTCCCATTGGAATACTTAATCTAATTCACTTGAGATACCTAGCTTTGCGTCTTTCTCCTACCGTGCATTGCTATCTAGGAAAAGAGACTCCCTCATCAATAGATATTCCTTCTTCCATATCTAGACTATGTTATTTGGAAACTTTTTTTCTTGGTCAGCCACATTACGAGGCCCCAAGAGATCCTCTAATATTACCATCCGAAATTTTGACTATGCCACAACTGAGGTACCTTCGTTTGGGCTGGAATTACTTACATTATCATGAGCTTACAGAGAACAGCTTGGTTCTGAAAAATTTGAAACGTCTCTTACATTGGAATCCTTGGTATTGTACTGGATCTTTCTTCAGACTATTTCCCAATTTAAAGAAGTTGCAAATATGGGGTGTTGAAGAAGACTTTCGTAGTCGCAAGGACCTCTATGATTTTCGCTGCTTAGATCAACTCGAGGAACTGGAATTTTATATGTCTCATCTAAATTATCATTCTTGCTTCCTAGAAAGCATTACACCTTCAGGTGCTACTCCACAAGATCCTCTGAGGTTTCTGAAAATACCAGATCCAACTCCTACACATGCTGTTCCACCTACTCCAAATGTTGTTCCACCTTTGCTCCTACCTCCTCCAGATGCTTTTCCACAAAATCTAAAGACATTAACTCTTTATAAGACTTGTTTGTGGTGGAAGGACTTGAGCATTGTTGGTAAATTGCCCAAACTCGAGGTTCTTAAATTAATAGGTGATGCTTGTAAAGACAAAGAGTGGGAAGTAGCAGACCACGGTTTTCCTCGGTTGAAGTTCTTGTACCTTGAAGAAGTGGATTTTCAGTACTGGAGAGCTAGTTGTCATCACTTTCCATGCCTTGAACGATTAGTTATTGGAGGTTGCTATTCTTTGGATTCAATCCCTCAAGATTTTGCAGATATAAACACACTTGCTCTAATTCATGTATGGAGCTGTCCAGAATCTGTTGGGAATTCTGCCAAGCAAATTCAACAGGATATGCTAGACAACTATGGTAGTTCCTCCCTTGTGGTCCATATAGTAAGACATCTTTTTCCTTAAATTTAATTCTTATATCATTCATTTACTTTTAACCATTACTCCATTTAAATTAGCATATATAGAAATCTTTGCAGAGATAGTTTTGTTTTCTGTCCAAATTAGGATAGAAACCTCATTAACCAATCACTAGTTAGTTTATATGTCACCTGACGCGCTTGATAAATTTTGCCCAATCTTGTAATGCTCAAATTGAATATCCATGTTTTTTTAGGTCAAGACTGATCCATTTATTACGAACACTCATTTTGATAGAGAAAAGTTTGGTTATGAATTCTTTTTTTTAATTATGATAAAAAATAATCAGGTGTCATACGGAAGCTAGTTAAACAAATCTTGAACGACAATAATTCAGATAACAAAAAAGAAATATACCAAAAAAGATAAATATTTAACGTGGTTCAATTCTTTCCAGAGAGGTAGGTTCTAAAAGAAGGAAAACTAAATATCTCTTGAAGGAAAGCCTTCAAGAGATAGGAAAATCAAATTTAGTAAGAAAACCAAGACAAATATGTAATTCTTATATCTTTCTTTAGACTGCTTTGCCATCTAAAGAAGTTGCAAGTATGTGGTATTGAAGTAAAGGAAACATCCTTCAATATTTTTGTTACTTAAATCAGCTCGAGATATTGAAATTTTGGATTAAAAAGTTCCGTATATAACAGGGGTCCGTGTTCAAGCCGGAAGAGGAAGAGGAAGAGGAAGAGGAAGAGGAAGAGGAAGAGGAAGAAGAAACATATTGATCAGCTTGCGGAATTGAAATATCAAATGAAAATGTCATTGGTACAGTTGCTTTGATCTTTCTCAAGATTAATAAAATTAACGTTAATGTCACGACCCAATTTAGGATCATGACCGGCGGTTAGGAGCAAGTGCCCCTAAGTAAGCCTCATTGGTATTTTACAGAAAATCGGACAGAATTTTCCCTATTTTAGGACTATCCAAAAGTTTACCCTGTCTCAAAATCAACAACAAAACCAACATATATCAACCAAATATCTCATAATCTTCATCAACTAATCAAACAGTTATTCACCACTGTTGATTAATCACTTGTAACACGGTAATCTTAACTTCATTTCCAAAATACTATGAGAGAATCTAATACTAGTCATGGGTCTAATAATGAACGAATACTCGTGAGACTTATAAAATGGATATGGAGCGACTCTAAGAGTTCAAAAGGATAGAACATAGTAAATAAATAAACTCTTCGCCTACACGAACAAATGCGGGGCTCACCAGGAACTATCAACTCATGTACTCTCGTTAACGAAATCTTTGCTCACGTCAACTGTTGTCTCTGTAAAAAATAGCGGGGAGTGAGTCGCTAGCTTAGTGAGAAATAACACTTAACCACAATCGTTTTTAATTAGGGACAAGTCAGAAAACATGCTTGTATAATAATCACAAAATAAAATGTCCTTTTTAAAATGGTAATAATAATCAGTCTCATCATGTGTTTCCTGTAACAAAATCAATTTAACAATTCAGTAATAAACTCGGTAAATACTGTATCATAGCAAATCTTTATATTTGGGAGGTTTCAGAAAATGATCATGTAATATGTATCACTGTGTGGACCCCTTTGTAAAAGGAGTCAAATATAATTGTAGGTCCCTACTCGAGGGAAAACTGTAACTGTATGCTAGTTCTACCTTCCTACTAGCGAGGGCTCTAACTGTACTCGGTAATCGGTAAATACAAGGTGCACCAGGTCTAACGAACCCGTCGTTAGCTATGGGATCCTTCAGAGTCTCCTCTCATTTATTTTCTTTCTTGTAAACACTAAATACTCGTACAAAAGCATTTTCAAAATAATAAAGGGCATATCGTTTCTTATCAAATTTTGTAATTTTATTTCGGTAACGGTAATCATGTCTCAATAACAGTAAAACATGTCTAGTAACAATGAGAATAATTCAAATAACTGTACCATCTCAAGTAACGGTAAAAACGTTTAGATTAACTGGTAAACATCTCAAGTAAACTGTTCGGTCCCATATCAAGTAAAGGACTAGTCCCACGTGCAATTTCAAAGCATCGGTAACACATTTATTTTCAAAATCATATATAAACCATGCAGGTTATGAAAACACAAATTGTGGTAAGATTACTACTCACCGTACTCGTGCAGAAATACCAAACGCGTCACCTCGAGCACTTCATTCAACTTCTTCAACTACTTACGTGTAACAAAACCAATCTATGTATTAACTTCGTGAATTACCAACATAGTTGGTCCAATCCTTCAAATCCAGTTAACTCCCCCGCTTTCATTCTTATGGAACTGAGCATTGATTCTTTGTCAATCATTTAAGTAGCACATATATAAATAGGAACTGTAGCTTGTTCTCGAATTTGTTCTTACACCCTGATTAATACAACAATTTGTAAAAGAAAAGAAGAATTTTATTTTGTTTGCATGAAAAAACTATGTTCTTCTCGTCAATTAGTACTTGTACCAAATACTCCTAATCTGTACACTAGAGTACTTGGTATAAATTAAAAGAATCTTTATTCCATCTAATAAGAAATTCATTATTTTGCTATATAATTAAGAACACCTTAAGTTGTTAGTGTTGTTTCTATCCCTTGGTTAGTAAAATAATAACTATCAATAAGTTAGGGAATGAGAAAATATAGTTTACCTTGTTCTTCTCTGATCTGCAAATCCCTTTGCTCTAAATAGGTACTCTATTTTTTTTTCTTTTCTTTGCCTTTGAATGGCTTCTGCCGAAACTTTATTGCTTCAATGCCTAGGTCTTTTGCTGCTTTACTCTCCTAGTGGGCTTTGGTCCTAATCCCCTTGTTTTATTTCTTTTCTTTTTTTTTGACTTTTTTTTTTTAATTCTATTTATTTAGGTAAATAACTAATAGGCCCTAACTTAAATATTAGGTATTACATTCTCTCTACCTTATGAAATCCGGTCCCCGAATTTAGCTCAGGTACGTACCTGCAGACTGAAATAAATGAGGATACTTGACTCGCATAGCGTTTTCTATTTTCCATGTAGCTTCTTCAATAGTATGATTTCTCCATAAGACTTTCATGAACACAATTTTTTTTTTTTTTATCGTAGCTTTCTTTACTTGTCTATCAACAATAGTCATCGGCTCCTCTTCGTAAGACAACTTCTTATCAAGGGGTGTAGTAGGTACTTCAAGCGCCGGAGATGAGTCTGATATACATTTTCTTTGGATTAAATAGATAAGGATAATTTGCTGACTTAACAGATTTTAACTAATCCAAGGATAATTTGCTGACTTAACAGATTTTAACTTCTTAATACTAATGAAAATCTTTTTGCTCTGCTTGTATTCAGTATTGGAAGCTTAGGAAAAGGTGGTAATTTTGCTCAAGTAGAAAACATTCATGTGAACAATGCTTTCTTCTATGGAACTACAAATGGAGCTCGTATCAAAACATGAATTTAGTCTTCCTAATGTGCTGACCAACCTAAGTTTAAATTGGTTTGAATAAAAGAAGTGATCTTTGGAAGTTAGAAGTTCACTTATGGGATAAAACTTTGACTATATTGCATTAACTCCATTGGGATTATGGTACAGAGACTTCCACTAGGTCAAAAATTGAACTCCGCTAGCATGCAGTAGAATGAGAGGCGGATTCAGGATTTGAAGCTTTCATGTGTCATTCACCTAGCTTTGAACATCCATGTGTTGCTATTTATACGTTGAGATAGAGTATATATTTTATCGGTTTGAGCAACTTTGGACTTCAGTTCAGGTTACTTACTCTTTTGGTATATAATATAAATCGATTGAATGGAAAAATAGTATTATAGTTATGATAGAGCGAAGATTTGCAAAAGAAATATTATTTTAACTTTGCATGAAAAAAGCAAATACTTAACTAATAAGAGATACAAAAAGAGGGTCAAAAGTTAACAAATAATTACAGAAGGAAACAAAAGAGAACAGAATAAATAGAATGATAAAAGCTTAACATGATGCAGCAAGCCAGTGGGGCTCAATCCTTCACAACCAAGCTGAAATCTCCTGCCCTTTTTGTCATTGGCACCTTTGCATCATCCGTTACTGCGGGTGGCGCTTTATATATATATATATATATATATATATATATA
>MU777567.1:5958-58556 GCA_026770625.1 Nicotiana glauca
AAGTTTTAGGCCTGGATGGCCGCGGTTCTACCGCTTTCGCGGTCAAACCGCGGCCAAACAGCCTCTCAGCTTCTTCATTCGTCCGCGATTGCCTTCTGCCGCGGTTCTGCCGCGGTCGCGGTGAAACCGCAGCTTTTCACCCCGTTCCGTTTGGAATTTGGAAAAACGTAAAACATAAAAGTTGTAGCCCTTTGAGTTAGCTTTCCAACCATATATTATGGAGCAAAAATAGAGTTCTGAGTAAAAAGTTATGTACATTTTACTAGACAGTGCGCAATATGCCTCATCGAGTCTTCGTTTGTTCTCAACTATTAAATTTGACCCCCGAACACGATCCCGGCTTAATTCCTTGAGCTTTTACTCAGACTTCAAAGCTTTAAATCACTTTAATTCATTCCATAATATCTATATAGCTCGGAATCACACCTACAAGGCATAAAACACACAATTAGTGCAAAACACTAGCGATTAAAGCGCAAACTCAACTAAAGTGCAGTAAATTAGAGTGTAATAATCGACTAAAACACATAATTATAGTCTATCATCAATTTGTCAGTAAAGCAGACCTCATATAGTTTACATACACAAGTATGTTCATATAGTGAATATTATTAACAGTCCAACTTTTTTGCAAGCATCTTCTTCTATATGCAATAGAGGCAATCAATTGACATACTCCATAATTTATCTTCCAACTCAATGTATATGAATCATATAAAGAGAAATTTCCCGTTGTCTAGTGTGACTTAACGGCGATTAAAGTTAAAAGCTTGAGAATTTGTGAAAATTGATGCAAAGACTGTGTCTCGCTGCAACATCGGTGTTTTGGAGATGAGGAACGGGGAGAGATTGCTAGAGTTTTTGAGAGACTAACACTAGACTTTTTTTCTTCTGAAGGAAGAAGTTCATATGTTTTACTTTTACTTAGTAAAACTTAAAAGTTACAAATGTAAGAAATGGCCTCTATTTGTTTGTAAACGTCAATAAATAGTTCCTCTTGTTTCAATTTATGTGAATCTATTTTTTTTTTGGTCCGTTTCAAAAAAATGATTCCTTTCAAAATTTAGTAATAATTTAGCTTAAACTTACAATTCTACCCTTAATGAGAAACTTTTATAACCACACAAATATTATGGGCCCCTTTTTGACTTATTTTGGACCACAAATTTCAAAAGTCTTCATTTTTTCTTAAGAGATTTTTACATACCTATACACTATTGGAAACTTTATTACCCTCCCTACTCAAGTTACACTTTAATTACCTCCTATATACAAAATTACTAATTATGTACAGTTTTAGGATTTAAGGATAATTAATCAATTCCTACAATCACTCCAACTCCCCGACGTTTCTCTCTCCACATCTCACCCCCCTCCCCCAAGTATATTACACTAGAGAACAACAATTCCACAATTGGCAACCATTAAAAAGCTTTGAAGCATTGAATTCGAATTTGGGTTCTCAAATATTTGTTTGAATTGGGTATTGTTGCAAAGAATTGGGAATTCTCTCTACGTCTCTCTCAATCTCTCAATCCCTAATTTCAGTAATGTAAGGCAAAGGAAAAGAAAGCAACAATTCCACCATTGACAGCCATTAAAAAGCTTTGAAACTTTGAATTCGAATTTGGATTTTCAAAAACCATAATTTATTTGGATTGAGTGTTGTTGCAAACAATTAGGGGTTCGATTTGGAGTTTATATCTCAGTTTTGAGGAAGTTTTGGTGAATATTAGACCTAATTTTTGCTGAATTTCATATTGAAACTAGAAGAAGAAGAAGACATGACATACATTATATTTACGAAATTGTAGTAAAATTGTTGAAAAATTATATTTTGTTGTTTATATAAATTTTTTATTTAACTATAGGATGAAAGTTGAACTGTATTGTATAAAAATTGTATTTAAGTTCTATGATATTGTAGTTGTATATAACTGAGTAGAAATAAAGTATGAAAATTGTAGATAAGTTGAAGATAAGTTGTATGAAATTTATTTTTACTATGTATAAATTAGATACAAAATATACAAAAGACATATTGTATAAAATTTATATTTAAGTTGTATGTTATTGTAGTTGTATTTAACTGGTTGGAATTAATGTATGAAAATTATTTTGTAGAAATTGGAAAGGGGGGAACACCCCTTGTTTTGTAGTGTAGATTCTGCGGACAACTTGTAACTGTATGAATCTGAGTTGGTCAGGTTCAAACGAAAATAAACAATAGAGAAATTATCAGCTATGTCCATTTATAAGTAGCTCATTAAAAAATTGGCCAATTGATAAAATATTACTAATATTAGCCAAATTAGCCAGTTAGCTATTTGTAGCAAAAAAATATCAAAGTTATGCTTTGTTTTGAGTGAGTGTTATTAGAATAGATTGGGCACAACTTAAGGAGCTTGAATCTCAGTTTTGGAATGATTTGGTGAAGTTTTGAGGTGATTTGAATTGAAAATTCGAAGTAAAAGCTGAACATGAAAAAAATGATGTGTATCACACAGTGTATCATTTGTGTATCATATTTGTATCAATTGTGTATCACATGTATATCCATGTATACCTGTGTGCATACATGCTTGATACATGAGTCACAGAAGACTTTTTTGAACTCGATTTAATTACGAATTTTGATACAGAACCAATCCAAATCACATCCAATCTTCCTCAAATTTTGTATATTGGCTTATCTATATATTTTCAATAAATTTCAACTATACCCATTAAATTTTTTTTTTTGTTTAAATTTTTGGAATATTGTATAGATTTTTGTATTTCATCACCTTATTTGCTACCCCGTTCATAAAATTTCTTTTCCGTCTTGTATCTAATGTTGCTAATCACGCTTAAAAATATGGAAGGTGATTTTTGCACGTGATTCTTTGAGAGAAAGAACCCTACTATTTGATTTTTCAATTTTTGTTGGCTAGATTTGATAAGTCTATGATTAATGGCTAAAAATTGGTAAGTTGAGATTTATTTGGGATATTTGTGTAAGTTTCCCAAAAAATATTCCATGTAAATTTTTGTACGCTCACGTTAACTTGTGTGCTTAATATTTTGCAGGTTTCCCATATTGATAATTCAAAGATTTCAAAAAAGGAAGCTAAAAGGCAAAAGGCCAAAGCATCAAATCTAAGGAGCTTTTTGAACAAACTTAAACTTAAGGCTAGGAAATATAGTTGGTCAAAATATGGTGCATTGAAGAACGTAATTTTCAAGCATTTATTTACTTTATCACGGGACTAAACAGAATGACGGGAAAGCAATAAAAAACATTCCTATCAATCTGGAGAGAAGAGGGGGGAGAGGAGAGAAAAAAGAAAATGGTGTAATTAAATTCTTTAATCGAAGCCACAAATAATGGATTGAAACCTTTTAAAGTGGATTGTATATATTTTGTAAAAAAAATTTGTTTATGCCAAGTAATTAGTTAAATATGGACATTAAGGGTAATAAAATTTCAAATAGTGTATAGGTATAAAAAAATCCCTTTATTAATCTTCGTGTCTAGTTAAATAGGCTCACATAAATTGGAACGGAGGGAGTACCTACTAATATTGTAACATTTACATTAAAAGTCCTAATATATAATTTTGACATTTTAAATCAAATGTCATTAATTTTACTACATTTCTTTTAAAAATTATCAGATAAATCAAAATTTTCCCGACATTTATTATACATGTCATGAATTAAATGTCCTCATAGGCCTACTTTCTTATAGTGCTTTTTTTTTTAGAAAGACAAAAATAATCAATATCGTTATTCTTTGTTATTCTTCTCTCTTTCTGTTTTACCTTGGTGGAATTTATGTCTAGTGAATTCCCTTCTGCAAGAGTTAGAAACAATCGTACATATAGGTTTCTAAATTTTACAAATTACTTTAAGATAATCATCAGGCCATCCAATTGCCATTAAAGAGAAAATAAAACAGAACAAATCACCTTAATTAGATACATAGCCCAGTTGTTTATATACTTTATGTTAGAGGCGTACAAAGGAAACCGACAAACTGTACCAACCCGATAATTCGAGTCAAACCGAGAAAAAAAATCCAACCATGGTTTGGTTTGATTTGGTTTGGTGTTGGAAGAAAAAACCCGACCATAATTGGTTTGGTTTGGTTTTAACTAAAGAAAGTCAAACCGAAACCAAACCAACCCGACATTATATATATAGAAATTTTAGATATATTTAATATATAAATATACTTATTATGATGTAATTTATAAATATTTCTTAAAAAGATTCATAATTACCTTTTAAGGTATTACTTCAAGGTTGGACTTACAACTTGTAAATGTTTCAATAAGTTTTATAAACATTAACATTAGTAAATTAAATAATGCTAACAAAAGCCCAAACTAAAATCAAATTAATACTAATGCTAACAAAAGACATTCAATTCAATACTACGAACGGGAATGTATTGAATATTTATTTTATTTTTTTTGCAATAATTTAGATAAAAATGCATAACCTATTCTTATTTTTTCTTTAGCGTTTAGTCATGTAATTAATAATCCCTTATTAGTCTACTTATTTTAGCATGATTTAGCACTTTTAGATTACGTTTATTTTTATATTGACTTTTTAATTAGGAATATTCATATTACATAATTTTATTGACTTTATTGTTGAATATTTTAGGATAATGCCATGACATATCTCATATTTTGTACTTATTTTCTTGGAAAATACTTAATGTAGTTGTATCTTACTAGGATTAAAGATAAAATATTTTGAGCACAATTTATATGTTTTGTTTTACGAAGATTTTACCGGAAAAAAAAATCCGAAAAAACCCGAATAACCCGAAAACCCGAAAAAATTCGAGAAAATCCGATAGCGAAAAACCCGAGTATTATTGGTTTGGTTTGGTGTTTAGATTTAATAACCCGACACAATTGGTTTGGCTTGGTAATTGTAAAATCCGAACCAACCCGACCTATGTACACCCCTACTTTATGTGTACGGGTCAAGTACGTTTGTACTTCGTTTTTTTTAATTAATTCCTACGACCCGGGCTTTTACCTTCCGTGGTGATGGGGGTTTGGCATTGACTCCTACATTGTTTATTATAAAACCAAGAGTTTGTAATTCGTTGAATCACATTTTAAAAAATCTGTTTCACTTCGCTTTTACTTCAGTATTGTGCTCTTCTTAAGTACTAATTTTAGAACCCTCCAAAAAAAGGAATTTTATTTGTGTGAATCAAATTAAATTAACATCCAGCTGTTCCAGTAATTCTAGATTGAAAACAAAAATATATATTCACATGCGTCCTGGTTAGATGCAACATATATCGGAGAAGTCTTTACTACTGGGAAACATGTAAAGTTCCAATAAAGGAGTGGAAATCAATGGCTTACCTAGGACTATTAAGTTCTCTATATAGAAAATTATGTCAAGTAGGACATTATAAAAAAAAATATAATGTCAAATTGCAGGAGAAGTCATTGACTTTATTCCGATTGGCAGAAAATTCTCTTTAGATTCTGCGATTTTGTCGCTTTGGGTGCATTAAATAGAAAATTAATTAGGTCAAATTGCTAATGTTACACATGTTCATGTGGCTTGGTCTGTAATGCCTTTTAGAACACGTGTTGAAGCTCATATATGAATTCTTCAACTAAATCACACTGCAAATTAAGATTCCCTATAGAGATCCAAGGGATGGGATCCGGTCTAATAATGTATTGTCCAGTACTTTCCAATAGTGTATTTGATGCATGCCATGTGTGAAGTTTAAGTTTGAAAGGCTTGAATCTACTTTACTATTACTTCCTTTTGTTATGTTTTTAATTTGCTTTATTAAATGAATAATGTTTAGGAAAAGTAAAACGAAAAAGAAAAAACGGCAAGATTATATATTAAAACTGCAATTGCTTCTCCTTCCTTCAACTTCAAGCCTAACTTTCATGGACTTTGTCCTTTTTTTCAATTCAAAGCCCATATCTTTCTTCACGCATAGACGCACTAATACTCCTTGAAGACCTCAAGAAAAAAGTTTTCACTAGATTTTCAAGAATAATGTTTTCACCAAATTTAAGATTAATGGATTGGTCACTTTAGGTTTATATATTTGTAGATTATATACGGAAAATTAGTGTTTATTTTCACTTAATGGAGGTCTGAAAAATACTTTGGCCTTCGGCAATGACTATGGCTTTGCAAAGCTGAGGGGCAGCAATAGCACGGAAGATTTCACCACTTAGGCCTCATTTGTTTGCACTTAATGGAGGTCTGAAACTTAATTATTCAGATCTCAGACATTAAGTGCATTTGTTTTTAAAGTCTGAATCTTAATTATTCAAATCTTAATCATTAAGTGTGCTATTTTTTTTACTTCACAACCACTTAATGGGTCTGTATGATTAAGATCTATAACAGAGACTTTATTTCATAAAGATGCTATCACATATTCATTATTAACTGACGTCACCGCCTACCAATTATCAACTACCACCATGCCACCACCACCATACTCAACCACCACTACCCCCACCACTCCCAACCACCCCACCACCACCACGCCACCATCATCCTTAATCATAGCCTCCATTATCGACCATCACCACCTGCTATTTCCACCACTCCGACCAACATCATTCTTACTCATAATCAACACTCATCAGCCTCAACTACCACAATACCACCCCATCACCATCGACAACCACAGCTGGCATTGCCCATCATTATAACCTACCACCACCTATCCACCACCATCCTCAATCACAACAACTACTACCATCCGACATTATTAACTATAACCACCCACCACTACCATCCTCAATCATAATCGCCACCACTACCATTCACTACTAGCTACTAGTATGAACCACCATCATCAACCAAAACTACTACCAACCACCACCTCTAGCCGACATCCACCCATTAGTCATCACCACCAAAATAAAAAAAATATATTTTATTGATAGAATATTAGATTAGTTAGTATTTCATTTGAATTTTATGTATAATTTTCAAATGAAGATAAATTTTATACATTCAGATGTTAAAAATCAAACAGTCTTAATTATTTCTATTCAGATCTTAATACACATCTTAATATATTCAGGTGTGTATTCAGATTCTGATGTCTTAATCATAATACATGTCACGACCCAATTTCAGCTTAGGTTCTGATGGCTACAAACACCATTGTCAGGCAAGCCAACGCGAAATTATTAGTGAGTTCTTATTTTTACTTACCAAAAATAGTTACAACACTTGTCGTAATTTGAGAAATTTACAACATATGATAATAAGCAATATTAAATTTACTTAATCAACACTTGTTCTCTTGTTTTATTTCCAGCTTCCTGAGCCGAGGGTCTATTGGAAATAGCCTCTCTACCACATCGGGGTAGGGGTAAGGTCTGCGTACACACTATCCTCCCTAGATACCACTTAGTGGGACTTTACTGGGTCGTTGTTGTTGTTGTTATACAACCCCAAAAGAACTGTCTACTAAGTGTGTGCCAAGACCTGGTGTCACAAGCTATGGGCAACTAGTAAAATATACAAAATAATAGATCTATCCTACTGTCTGAAACATAATGGATAGCCAAAAATAAGAGAAACTCCATCAGCTGCTGATCGATACAGGAAGAGAAGGCAGCTCACCGTGGAAGTCTCGGACTAAGATCAGTGATGCGCCCCAGTCTGATAGCCAGATGTACCCGCCTCAGAGCCTGTACAATTAAGTACAAAAGCGTAGTACGAGTACATAAATAATATGTACCTAGTAAGTATCCCATCTAATCTCGAAGAAGTAGTGATGAGAGGTCACTTGATACCTACTAGGGTCAAATAATATGATACGATGTTACGCCAAGCATGATGGTCGCAATTATATAACAGTTGCAATAAGAATTTCTAAGTCAAGACATTATAATATCATGGTTAACCAATTACAATTCGAACCGTTTAACAGGTAAGTCATCTATAATAATTCACATAGATATCATGCGCATATTATGCCAAGGTTGACGGCCCGATCCAACAGAAAAGAAACTGTGCACTGCCAGAGGATCGAGTGGCGCGAACCATAGATGCATCTATTTGTACCGAGGCGATCGGTCTGATCCACAAATAACAATTATCATCAGGAACATACAAGAAGGTGCATTTATACTTAATTAAACTCATACAAGTGTTCAACAATATATATGTTCCCTTATGTTCATTTCCAATTCTCTAGCATATCTCAAATAATTACATTAGCACGAAGACATATAACACTTACAAATATAGCATGATACGAATCCCAAACTACCCGGACAATTAACATGATAGCAGCTACGCACGGACTTTCGTCACCTAGTGCATGCGTAGCCCCCACATTTAGTGGCAAATTACACAATTATTACTTCTATGGGGACATTTACCTCTTACAAGGTTAGAAAGGAGACTCACCTGGCTCCAAAGTGCACTTCCAATACCAAGAACGAGCCCGAACTCTCAATATAAGCTCACAATATCGCATTCTAACTATTAAAGAAATTTCTCAACCACAAACACAAGTTTCCTAAAATCCGCCCCTGGGCTCACGTGCCCAGATTCCAAATTTTTTTCGAAGAGACTTGTTCTTTGTAACGTAAGGATCAATAATATATGATTTCTACTTTGTTTCATAACCAATTTCGTGGAAAAATATAAGTTTTATCAAAATTCTAGGTTTTTCTCTAACCCCTCTGATTTTACCCTAATCTTAGTGTGTTAATCTACCTAATAAACAAGTATTAAACTATGAATAGGTAGGATACACTTACCTCAAATTATAGGTGGAAGTCTTCTCTCAAAAGCTCCCAACATCGCCAAATGAAGGAGTGAAAAATGGCAAAAATCACTTGGAACTCGTATTAAATGAAGCTCACTAGTTCAGCTATTTTCGCATCTACGGTCAAGGGACCGCATCTGCGGTCCCAATTTTCTAAGAGGGATGCCACATCTGCAGAACTGGCCAAGTGAGCTGGGACTGCTTCTGCGGTCTTGAAGCCGCTTCTGTGGCTTATAAGCCGCTTTTGCGGCTAATGATCCGCTTTTGCAGTTCGTCCTGGCCAGCCCTGGGCCACATTCGTGATGGGTTGACCGACCAACCGCTGGTGCAGTTATGACAGCAACTGAAGCTTCAACCCTTGTCAAATTTTCAAACTTCACTCGAGCCTCGTTCGTTTGACGCTTGGGGCTCTCGGGCCCCGTCCCAAGCATCCCGACAAGTCTGAAATCATGAAACGGACTTGCTCGAACCTTCAGATCACCCGAAACAACGCTAAATCTAAGAATCACCCCCCTAAAACAAATTGAATCAAACTTATGAACGAGCCAAAACGTACTTATATTACTCAGATTGACACCAAATTTTGAGAGAAGGTATTAAATGTTATATTGGACATGTACTGGGCTCCGGAACTGACATATGCGCCCGAAACCAATGTGATCACTCGTAATTTAGTTTCTTTAAACTTAGAATTTTAGTTTAAAAATTTTCAACAAAAATTTATTACTCGGGCTAGGGACCTCGAAATTCGATTTCGAGCATACGCTCAGGTCCCATATTTTCCTACGGACCGTCCGGGACTGTCAAAATACAGATCCGTGTCCGTTTGCTAAAAATGTTGACAAAGTCAAACTTAGCTTTTTAAGAAAATCTTAAAGAATCAAATGAGCCTATTTCAACCCAAACTCTTCCAAAACCCGAACCAACCATTCCCGCAGGTCGTGAATCAGGTAAAGCAAGTGAAGAGAGTTTTTATTTAGGGGAACAGGGTTTTAAAAAGCAAAATAACCGGTCGGGTCGGTATATTCTCCACCTATTGAACAAACGTTCGTCCTCGAATGAACGTAGATGTCACGACCCCAGTTCACCAACCGTGAACATGTCATGACGGCACCTAGTCCCCATGACCAGGTAAGCCTATTATTGCGGAAACATAATAATTGCGGAAAAATAGAGAAAATCAAATTAAATATCCAAAGGAAACTGTACTAAATGCCGCTCAGCATGTACAACTCGATAACAAAAATCTAAAACAATTCCCAAAACCCGGAAACTCACGGGCAACACAAGCTACAGAAGTATATAGTATGGCTCCAAAACTCTAGAATATCTAACAACCCAAAGAGAGAAAACTATGTACTAAAGATAGAGTAAGAAGGAGACTCGTCGGCCTGCGGACGCAGCAGATCTACCTTGAAGTCTCCATAATCCTCCTGCCTCACTTATAGTACGCCTGAGTAGAGGTACCTGGATGATTTGCATATGAAAAACATGCGCAGGAAGGGCATGAGTACACTACAACGGTACTGAATAAGTGGCAAGCCTAACCTCGATTGGGTAGTGACGAGGAAGTTCAGGGCCCTACTGAGGCAAAAATATAACAATAGCAATAATTAACAGTGTGGAAATCTGACAGAAATAATAAATACAGCAGTGTAATAAGGCAAGTCAATGAGGCAATAATAACTACAAAGATAGAGTAAAACACAGAGTAATCACATCTCAATGTCAAAGATACCAATGAGGGTCTCCCAGGATACTGTCTTGTAGCCTTTTCCTCAACTGTCCAGTGGATCTCCCGGGATACCGTCCCGTAGTCCAATCATTAATGTGCAGGGGGATCTCCCTGGATACCGTCTCGTAGTCCCAAAGTAAAAACGCAGGGGGATCTCCCGGGAATCGAACCCGTAGTCCCAAAGTAAACAAATAAAGGGGGGGGGGGGGAGCTACCGGAATCCCACATTCGTAGTCCCAATGTAAATGCGCAATCACACCTAGAAACAAACCAAAGAATAAAGTACGAAAGACAAACACAGATAGAACTAGCCTAGCATGCTTCACGTAGTACAGTTAAATAATTTAAGCAAGTAGGCAGTCAAATCAGCTAAACATGATATTCCTAATCTAGCATAAGTCATAACACCAAATAGAACAAGGCAAATAAGGATAAGAACTAAGTTTCCATGGCTTAAGTAAAAACTGAGATTTCATCAATCAACTCAAGTACGCGCTCGTCACCTCACGCACAAGGCACTCAAATATCAAGTAAAATCCTAAGGGAAAAGGTCCCCCACACAAGGTTAGACAAGTCACTTACCTTGAACTGGCTCAATATCACTAGAAATTGCACCTTTGCCACGAGTATCCGACTCCAAATGGCCCAAATCTATTCAATTCAATTACACATCGTAAATAATATTGCAAACAACCGATTCAACTATTAAATTTAAAGCTAGGGTGCGAAAATAGGTAAAATGACCAAAATACCCCTCCAGTAAACGTCTCGGAATCGAATAATTTTCACGTTTTAAGAACCCTCGTACTCTCACGAGTCTAACCATATAAAAATCTCCCCAATTAGAGGTCAAATGCCCCTCAAAACCCAATAGTTTGGTCTATGAACTTTCACCCAATTTTCATTCAAAATCCGAAATTTAAAGATGAAATCGTGATTAGATTAGTGGGTATTAAGCATAAAAGAGTAGAGAATCGTTACCCAATCGTTGCACTTGAAAACCCCTCAAAATTTCTCCCAAATCCGAGCTCTCTAGCTTGAGTTTTGTTAAAAATGGCTAAAACCCTCGTTTGAAATGTTTATAACTGTTCAGGAGTTTAAAGCATCGCGAACGCAGAGGGTTACTTGCGTTCGCGAAGAAGAAATTATTAGCTGGCCAAAAATGCCCTTCGCGATCGCGAAGGGAGGAGTGCAAACGCGAAGGCCTGGGGTCTCAACCTATGTAAACGCAATGCAAGGGAACGCGAACGTATTGAAGGAAAAATGGAAGGGCCAGAAATTGCCCTATGCGAACGCGAAGTTACACATGCGAACGCGGTGGGGAATGTGCTGAAGCTATGCGAACGCGGGGGCGGGTACGTGAACGCGTATAAGGAAATTGGCCCCCTCCAGGATTACACTACGCGAACACGGTGGAGGGGCCGCGAATGCGATGAAGGGATAGGCTACTACTACGCGAACACAATGGTTTCTTCGCGAACACGAAGAAGAAACCTGGACCTGTAATTGCTGGGAGTTTTCTGCAATTTTTCAAACACTAAAATGCCCCGTTGGGCATCTGAAACACTCCCGAGGCCCCTGGGACCTCAACCAAACCTACGAACATATTCCATAACATTATTCAAACTTGTTTGAATCCTTAAACCACCTAAAACAATGCTGAAAACTTGAATTAATCGATGCTTTGAACCTAAGAACTCCAAATTTCAACCAAACTCGCTTTCGATCAAAAACCTAACCAAAACACGTCCGATTGACCTGAAATTTTGCTCACACATCCCAAATGACATGACGGAGCTACTGCAACTTCTGGAATTCCATTTTCGACCCTTGGATCAAAAACTCACTATCGGACCGGAAACTTCAAAAATTCAAACTTCGGCGTTTCAAGCCTAAATGAGCTACGAACCTCCAAAATACATTCCGAACACGCTCCCAACCCCGAAATCACCTAATGGAGCTAACAGAACCATCAAATTTCCATTCCAAGGTCGTCTACACTGTTCCAATTATGGACCATTTTCAATTTTAGCTCTCATTTAGGGACTAAGTGTGCCAAAACACTCCGAATCCTAACACCAAACGTCCCGGCAAACCAAAATAGCAGAAATGAACTTAGCGAAAGCAGTTAATGGGGGATCGGGGCGTAAACTCCAAAAATGACCGGCCGGGTCATTACATCCTCCTACACTTAAACATTCATTCGTCCTCGAACGAGCATAGAGAATATACCTGAAGTAGTAAAAAGATGAGGGTACTGGCTACGCATATCCTGCTCGGTCTACCAAGTCGCCTCCTTGATCGGCTGATCCCGCCATTGAACCTTCACTAAAGCTATGTTCTTTGACCTCAACTTCCTGATCTGTCTGTCCAAAATAGCCACTGGCTCCTCAACATAGGATTGATCCTTGTCCAACTGGACTGAACTGAAATCCAACACGTGCGACGGATTACCGTGATATCTCCGGAGCATCGAAACATGAAATACCGTATGAATTTTGGCTAGGCTGGGAGGTAAGGCAAGCTCATAAGCAACCTCCCCAACTCGCCTCAAGATCTCAAAAGGGCCAATAAACCTCGGACTCAGCTTTTCTTTCTTTCGAAACCTCATGACACCTTTCATAGGCGAGACCCGAAGTAGAAACCGCTCACCAACCATATAAGAAACATCATGAACCTTTTTGTCCACGTAACTCTTCTGTCTGGACTGGGCTGCACGGAGTTTATCCTGAATCACCTTAACTTTCTCCAATGTATCCTGGACCATCTGTGTGCCCAATAGCCTGGCCTCACCCGGCTCAAACCAATCCACTAGAGATCTACACCTCCTACCATATAAAACCTCATACGGCGCCATCTGAATGCTGGATTGATTACTGTTGTTATAAGAAAATTCCACCAATGGCAGGAAATGATCCCATGACCCTCCAAACTCAATCACGCACGCACAGAGCATATCCTCCAGAATTTGAATAGTGCGCTCGGACTGTCCGTCCGTCTGGGGGTGAAATGCCGTGCTCAACTCCACCCAAGTGCCTAACTCCTGCTGCACGGCTCTCCAGAACCGCAATATAAACTGAGTACCTCTGTCTGAGATGATAGAAATTGGAATAACATGCAAACAGACGATCTCCCTGATATAAATCTTTGACAACTGCTTCGATGAATAAGTGGTACACACAGGAATGAAATGAGCGGACTTGGTCAGCCGATCCACAATGACCCATATGGAATCAAACTTCTTCAAGGTCCGAGGAAGTCCCGATACAAAGTCCACGGTGATACGCTCCCACTTCCACTCCGGAATCTCTATCTGCTGAAGCAACCCACCCGGACGCTGGTGCTCACACTTCACCTGCTGGCAGCTGAGGCATCTAGACACGTAATCAACTATATCCTTCTTCACCCGAATCCACTAATAGTGCTACCTCAAGTCCTGATACATCTTTGCGGCACCCGGATGGATGGAATACCGCAAACTATGGGCCTCTACTAGAATCAACTCTCGAAGACCATTAACATTGGGCACACAAATCCGGCCCTTCATCCTTAATACTCCATCATCCCCGATGGTCACATCTCTAGCGTCCCCACGCTAGACACTGTCATGAAGGACAAGCAAATGAGGGTCATCATACTGCCGCTCCCAGATACGATCAAATAGGGAAGACCGAGAAACCACACAGGCTCGAAACCGACTGGTCTCCGAAAGGTCCAATCTCACGAACTGGCTGGCTAAGGCCTGAACATCCATCGCCATAGGTCTCTCAGAGGCTGGTAAATATGCCAAACTCCCCAAACTCTCCGCCCAGCGACTCAAGGCATCGGCTACCACATTGGCCTTGACCAGGTGATAAAGAATAGTAATATCATAATCCTTTAGCAACTCTAACCATCTCCTATAACGCATATTCAGGTCCTTCTGCTTAAGCAAGTGCTGCAAACTCCGAGGGTCAGTATAGATCTTATAAGGCACCCCGTACAAATAATGACGCCAGATCTTCAAGGCATGAACAATAGCAGCTAACTCAAGGTCGTGGACATGGTAGTTCTTTTCATATATCTTCAACTATCTGGACGCGTAGGCAATCACCATACCGTCCTACATCAAAACCGCTCCAAGTCCAACCCGTGAGGCATCACAATAAACTGTATAAGACCCCGAACCGGTAGGTAGCATCAAGATTGGGTCTAAAGTCAAAGCTGTCTTGAGCTTTTGGAAGCTCGCCTCACACTCCTCTGTCCACTGAAATGGGGCACCCTTTTGGGTTAATCTAGTCATAGGGGCCGCAATCGATGAAA
Source organism: Nicotiana glauca (assembly GCA_026770625.1). Lineage (NCBI taxonomy): Eukaryota > Viridiplantae > Streptophyta > Magnoliopsida > Solanales > Solanaceae > Nicotiana > Nicotiana glauca. Next base: position 20,787 of record MU777567.1, read on the forward strand.
AATCCTCCACAAAGCTACGGTAATAACCCGCCAAGCCAAGGAAACTGTGAATCTCTATAGCTGAGGAGGGCCTGGGCCAACTCTGCACGACCTCCACCTTCCTCGGATCCACCCGAATGCCCTCACTCGATACCACGTGGCCTAGGAATGCCACGGAACTCAGCCAGAACTCACATTTTGCGAACTTTGCATATAATTTCTTCTCTCTCAGGGTCTGAAGCACTGTCCTCAAGTGTTACTCATGATTTTCCCGACTCCAGGAATACACAAGAATGTCGTCAATGAAAACAATGACGAATGAGTCAAGATATGGACTGAATACACTATGCATCAAATGCATAAAAGCTACTGGGGCATTAGTCAGCCCAAGTGACATGACAAGGAACTCGTAATGACCATACCGAGTCCTAAAGGCAGTCTTCGGGATATCTGGCTCCCAAAACTTCAACTGATGGTAACCTGAGCGCAAATCAATCTTGGAAAACACCTGTGCGCCCTGAAGCTGGTCAAATTGATCATCAATACGAGGCAAAGGATAATAGTTCTTAACTGTAACTTTGTTCAACTGACAATAATCAATGCATATACGCATAGAACCATCCTTCTTCTTCACAAACAAGATAGGAGCACCCCACGGTAAGACACTGGGCCGAATAAAACCCTTACCAAGCAATTCCTACAATTGATCCTTCAACTCCTTTAACTCAGAAGGAGCCATGAGATACAGAGGAATGGAAATGGGCCGAGTGCCCGACAACAGATCAATGACAAAATCAATGTCTCTATTGGGCGGCATGACCGGAAGATCAGCTGGAAACACATCAGGGAAATCCTGTACCACTGGAACTGAATCAACAGAAGGGGTATCAACACTGAGATCCCTCACATAAGCTAAATACGCGGCACACCCCTTCTCAACCATACACTGAGCTTTAAGGAAAGAGATAACTCTACTGGGAGCGTGATCTAAGGTACCACTCCACTCAATACGTGAAACACCTAGAATAGCCAGTGTCAGGGTCTTGGCGTGACAATCAAGAATAGCATGATGGGGCGACAACCAGTCCATGCCTAGAATAATATCAAAGTCAACCATACCGAGTAACAATAGATCCGCTTTGGTCTCAAAACCATAAATAGTAACCAAACATGACCGATAAGCGCGGTCTACAATAAGATAATCTCCCATAGGAGTAGAAACATAAACGGGGGCACTCAAAGAATCCCGAGGCACACCCAAATGCGAAGAAAAATAAGAAGACACATAAGAATAAGTAGAGCCTGGATAGAATAGAGCTGATCCTCTCTGTGACAAACCAGTATAATACCTGTGATGATAGAATTAGAGGGAACAGCCTCAGTACGAGCAGGAATACAATAATATCTGGCCCGACCCCTCTCGCGAGGGAAACCTCTATCTCCCCGTCCTCCGCCCCTGGACGACTGGGCAGGTGGGGCAGCAGCTGGAGCTGTGATCATAGCTTGAGAACTCTGAGGAGCCCACTGCGGCTGAGCAACCTGTGAAGATGCACCCCTACCAAGTCTGGGATAGTCCCTAACCATATGACGTGTATCGCCACACTCGAAACAAGCTCTGGGAGGACGTGGTGGCTGTGACTGGCTGGGGCTAGGCCTGCTGGACTCACCTCTGGAAGTACCCCACGCATGAGGTGCGCTAGAAACTGGATGCGCATAATAAGGCTCTTGAGGTATAGGCGGAGCTGGAGTACTGTCGGTTGCTGGTAAAGCTGAATGTACAGGGCGGCCAGAATAATCCCTACTATAACGACCTGTTGATGGGGTACGGGCACCAGAGTAGTGACCTGACTCTCGAGACCTCTTGGCCTCCCTCTCCCCTCGCTCCCTGGTGAGCATACCCTCAATCCTCCTAGCAATGCTCACTACCTGCTGGTAAGGAATATCTATCTCCAACTCTCGATCCATGCTGGACCAGATGGGCGGGATAAGACCCTCGATAAACCTCCGAACTCTCTCCCAAACTGTCGCAACCAAGGCCGGTGCATGCCTGGCCAACCTGGTATAACGGATGGCATACTCTAAAACTGTCATAGCACCCTGGCGCAAGTGCTCAAACTCCGCACGACATGAATCCCTGAGGCTCTGGGGAACAAACTCTATCATAAACATGTCTGAGAACTGGGTCCAAGTCAGTGAAGCAGCCTCGACTGGACTGTCTAACTCATAAGTACGCCACCAAATCATAGGCGGCTCCCCGAAGCTGAAAGGCGGTGAAAGAAACCCCGCTAGACTCCACTACGGTGATAGTGTGAAGGATACGATGACACTCCTCCAAAAATCCCAAGGCATAATTTGATGCTAAGCCACTAAACACTGGGGGATCATATTTCTTGAACCTCTCTAGTCAACGCTGCTTGTCCTCTGAAGCAGCTGACCCATCCCCGGGCTGTACTGGTGTTGCAGAAGGTTCAGGAATAATCTCCGAAGCCTGCTCAACCTGCACTCGCTGCTCGGGAGTGCAAACGGTGAGAGTCTGTGCTCCTCCCCTGGCCTGGGATATGGCTGCAGCAAGGAGAAGCAACCTGGCCTGAGCCAAGGTGGTGTACATGCTCATGAACTGAGCCAGAGTCTCCTGGAACGCTGGAGTAGTAGTAGTAGTGGAAAGTGTGCTAGGTGCCTGGGCTCCGGCTAAATCTGCTGGTGGTACCTTGGTGGCAGCTCGCGCAGGTGTTGTGGCTGCACCGCGAGCGCGTCCTCGACCTCTACCCCGACCCCGACCTCTGATGGCGGCAACAGGGGGCGCGGGTGCCTGGTCCTCTTGTGTAGCATAGCTCCTCACCATCTGTGAGAGAATAGAAGATAGAAGTTTAGAATTGATGTCAAAATATCGCACGACAAGGAATTCAAAGAAATAAAGATTTTTCCTAAACAGTTACGTAGCCTCTCGTAGTTAAATACAGACGTCTCCGTACCGATCAACGAGACTCTTATAAACCGGCCGGTGTTCCGTGACTCCTATGAACCTAGAGCTCTGATATCAACTTGTCACGACCCTAGTTCACCAACCGTGAACATGTCGTGACGGCACCTGGTCCCCATGACCAGGTAAGCCTATTATTGCGGAAACATAATAATTGCAGAAAAATAGAGAAAATCAAATTAAATATCTAAAGGAAACTGTACTAAATGCTGCTCGGCATGTACAACTCGATAACACAAATCTAAAACAATTCCCAAAACCTGGAAACTCAAGGGAAACACAGGCTACAGAAGTATATAGTATGGCTCCAAAACTCCAGAATATCTAACAACCGAAAGAGAGAAAACTAAGTACTAAAGATAGAGTAAAAGGGAGACACGTCGGTCTGCGGACGCAGCAGATCAACCTCAAAGTCTCAGTAATCCTCCTGCCTCACTGATAGTGCGCCTGAGTAGAGGTACCTGGATGATCTACACATGAAAAACATGCGCAGAAAGGACATGAGTACACCACAACGGTACTCAGTAAGTGCCAAGCCTAACCTCGGTTGGGTAGTGACGAAGAAGCTCAGGGCCCTACTGAGGCAAAAATATAAATATAGCAATAATTAACAATGTGGAAATATGACAGAAATAATAAATACAGCAGTGTAATAAGGCAAGTCAACAAGGCAATAATAACTACAAATATAGAGTAAAACACAGAGTAATCACAGCTCAATGTCAAAGATACCAATGAGGGTCTCCCAGGAAACAATCCTGTAGCCCTTTCCTCAACTGTCCCGTGGATCTCCCGGGATACCGTCCCGTAGTCCAACTCACGTACAAATACCAAAGGATCTCCCGGGATACCGTCCCATAGTCCCAAAGTAAAAGTTCAGGGGGATCTCCCGTGAATCGAACCCGTAGTCCCAAAGTAAACAAACAAGGGGGAGGGGGCGAGCTACCGGAATCCCACATCCGTAGTCCCAATGTAAATGCACAATCACAGCCAGAAACAAACCAAGGAATAAAGTACGAAAGACAAACACAGATAGAACTAGCCTAGCATGCTTCACGTAGTGCAGTCAAATAATTTAAGCAAGTAGGCAGTCAAGTCAGCTAAACATGCTTTTCCTAATCTAGCATAATTCATAACTCAAATAGAACAAGGCAAATAAGGATAAGAACTAAGTTTCCATGGCTTAAGTAAAAACCGAGATTTCATCAATCGGCTCAAGTACGTGCTCGTCACCTCACGCACAAGGCACTCAAATATCAAGTAAAATCCTAAGGGGAAAGGTCCCCCGCACAAGGTTAGACAAGCCACTTACCTCGAACCGGCTCATATCACTAGAAACCGCGCCTTTGCCACGAGTATTCGACTCCAAATGGCCCAAATCCATTCAATTCAATAACACATCGTAAATAATATTAGAAACAACTGATTCCACTATTAAATTTAAAGCTAGGGCGCGAAAAAAGGTAAAATGACCAAAATGCCGCTCCAGTCAACGTCTCAGAATTGAATAATTTTCACGTTTTCAGAACCCTCGTACTCTCACGAGTCTAACCATATAAAAATCTCCCAAATCGGAGGTCAAATGCCCCCTCAAAACCCAATAGTTTGGTCTATGAACTTTCACCCAATTTTCATTCAAAATCCAAAATTTAAAGATGAAATCGTGATTAGATTAGTGGGTATTAAGCATAAAAGAGTAGAGAATCGTTACCCAATCGTTGCTCTTGAAAACCCCTCGAAATTTCTCCCAAATTAGATCTCTCTAGTTTGAGTTTTGTTAAAAATAGCTAAAACCCTCGTTTGAAATGTTTATAACTATTCAGGAGTTTAAAGCATCGTGAACGCGGAGGGTTACTCACGTTCGCGAAGAAGAAATTATTAGTTGGCCAAAAATGCCCTTTGCGATTGCGAAGGGAGGAGTGCGAACGCGAAGGCCTGGGTTTTCCACCTATGCGAACGCGATGAAGGGAACGCGAACGTATTGAAGGAAAAATGGAAGGGCCAGAAATTTCCCTATGCGAACGCGATGAGGAAGGTACTGAAGCTTTGTGAACGTGGGGGCGGGTACGCGAATGCGTATAAAGAAATTGGCCCCCTCCAGGATTACACTACGCGAACGCGGTGGAGGGGCCGTGAACACGATGAAGGGATAGGCTACTACTAAGCGAATGAGATGGTTTCTTCACGAACGCGAAGAAGACACCTGGACCTACAGCTGCTGAGAGTTTTCTGCAAATTTTCATTCACTAAAATGCCCCGTTGGGCATCCGGAACACACCCGAGGCCCCCAGGACCTCAACCAAACCTACGGACATATTCCGTAGCATCATTAAAACTTGTTCCAATCCTTAAACCACCTAAAACAACGCCGAAAACTTGAATTAATTGATGATTTGAACCTAAGAACTCGAAATTTCAATCAAACTCGCTTTCGATCAAAAACCTAACCAAAACACGTCCGATTGACCTGAAATTTTGCACACACATCCCAAATGACATGACGGAGCTACTACAACTTCCGAAATTCCATTCCGACCCTCGGATCAAAAACTCACTATCAGACCGAAAACTTCAAAAATTCAAACTTCGACATTTCAAGCCTAAATGAGCTATGAACCTCCAAAATACATTCTAAACATGCTCCCAACCCCGAAATCACCTAATGGAGCTAACAGAATCATCAGATTTCCATTCCAAGGTTGTCTTTACACTGTTGGAATTACGGACCATTTTTCAACTCTAAAGCTCTCATTTAAGGACTAAGTGTCCCAAAACACTCTGTATCCTAACAACGAACGTCCCCGCAAACCAAAATAGCAGAAATGAACTTAGGGGAAGCAGTTAATAGGGGATCAGGGCGTAAACTCCAAAAATGACCGGCTGGGTTGTTACAGTAGAAAAGTACCTGAAGTGCCGAATAAGTGTGGATATCTACTCCACATGTCCTCCTCAGACTCCCAGGTCGCCTCCTTGACTGGTTGGCCCCTCCATTAGACCTTCAGCACTGAAATTCTCTTGGATATTAACTGGCAATCCTGTCAATCAACAATGGAAACTGGCTCCTCCTTATAACCCAAACTCTCGTCCAGCTGAATAGTTGTGAAGTCCAACACATGGGACAAGTCGACATGATACCTCCGAAGCATGGACACGTGGAAAACTGGATAAACTCCGGATAAACAGGGGTGTATAGCAAGCTCGTAAGCAACCTCCACAACTCGCCTCAACAACTCAAATGGGCCAATGAATCTTTGGCTCAACTTGCCCTTCTTCCCGAACTTCATAATACCCTTCATTGGTGAGACTTTCAAGAGGACCTTCTCGCCAACCATGAATGACACATCACACGCCTTATGATCCGCATAACTCATCTGTCTAGACTGAGCTGTGTGAAGCCTTTCCTGAATCAACTTCACCTTAACCAAGGCATCTTTTACCAAGTCTGTGCCGTATAACTTAGCCTCTCCAGGCTCAAACCATCCGATAGGAGAATGACATCACCGCCCATATAAAGCCTCAAATGGAGCTATCTCGATGCTTGACTGGTAGCTGTTGTTGTCAGAAAACTCTGCCAAAGGAAAGAACTGATCCCACTGTCCTCCAAAGTCAATCACACATGCTCTAAACATGTCCTCAAGATCTGAACTGTCCGTTCCGACTGCCCGTCTGTCTATGGATGAAATGCTATGCTAAGCTCCACATGAGTTCCCAACTCACTCTGAACAACTCTTCAGAAATGGGAAGTGAACCGAGGGCCTCTATCTGATATGATGTAGACAGGCACACCATGCAACCGGACTATCTCTCGAATGTAAATTTGAGCCAGCCTCTCTGAATAGTAAGTAGTCATTATCGGAATAAAGTGTGCCGACTGGGTCAACCTGTCAACAATGACCCACACTGCATCAAACTTTCGCAAGGTCCGGGGCAATTTCACCGCAGGTTGTGATGGCGCCCAACATCGCTGTCAAGGAAGCCAACACAGAATTATTAGTGAGTTCTTATTTTTACTTAATAAAACAATTACAACACTTGTCATAATTTACGCAATTTAAAACATATGATAATAAGCAATCTATAGTAATAGTTATACAACCCCAAAAGAACTGTCTACTAAGTGTGTGCCAAGACCTGGATCACAAGCCATGGGCAACTAGTAGAATATACAAAATAATAGATCTATCCTACTGTCTGAAACAGAATAGACAGCCAAAAATAAGAGAAACTCCATCAGTTGCTCATCGTGGAAGTCTCGGACTAATAGCCCATTTGGTTAAGCTGCAAAAATCAACTTATTTTGAGAAGTACCTTTTTTCAAAAGCGCTTTTCTCAAAAGTAATTTTGGTGTGAAGCAGTTTGTATTTGGCTAATTAGTTTGGAAAGCACTTTTCAACAGCAATTAGTATTTGGCCAAGCTTTAAAAAACTGATTCTTAGTGTAGTTTATTCAAAAGTGCTTCCCAAAAAAATGCTTTTGGAGAGAAGCTACTTTTTTCTGCTTCTCCAGAACTGCTTCTACTTCTCCTCAAAAACACTTTTTTTCCTTCCAAAAGCATGGCCAAACACCTCAATTTTTGGCCAAAAAAGAAGCACTTTTGGCCAAAAAGTAGCTTGGTAAACAGGCTATAAGATAAGTGATGCGCACCGGTCTGAAAGGCAGATGTACCTGCCTTAGAGCCTGTACAATTAATTACAGAAGCATAGTATAAGTAAATAAACAATATGGACCCAGTAAGTATCCCGTCTAATCTCGAAGAAGTAGAGACGAGAATTCGACTTGATACCTACTAGGGTCAAATAATATGATACGATGTTATGCTAAGCATGATGGTCACAATTATATAACAGTTGCAATAAGAATTTCTAAGTCAAGACATTATAATATCACGATTAAACAATTACAATTCGAACCATTTAACAGGTAAGTCATCCATAATAATTCACATAAATACCATGCTCACAATATGCCGAGGTCGATAGCCCGATCCAACAGAAAAGAAACTGTGCACTACCAGAGGGTCGTATGGCGCAAGCCATAGATGCATCTATTTCTACCGAGGCAATTGGCCCAATCCACAAATAACAATTATCATTAGGAACATACAAGAAGGAACATTTATACTTAATCAAACTCATACAAGTGTTCAACAATATATATGTTCCCTTATATTCATTTCCACTTCTCTAGCATATCTCAAATAATTACATTAGCACGAAGACATATAACCCTTAAAAATATAGCATGATACGAATCCTAAACTACCCTATCAATTAACATAATAGTAGCTACACACAGACTCTCGTCACCTAGTACGTATGTAGCCCCCGCATTTAGTGGCTAATTACACAATTATTACTCCTATCCCTCTTACAAGTTTATAAAGGAGACTCGCCTAGCTCTAAAGTGTACTTCCTATACCAAGAACGAGCCCAAACTCTCAATTTGGAGCCGAACGATTCAAAACTAGTTAAATGGGGTAAGAACTAGTCAATATAAGCTCACAAGATTGCATTCTAACTATTAAAGCAATTTCTAAACCCCAAACACAAGTTTACTAAATCCGCCCCTGGGTCCATGTGTCCGGATTCCAAAAATTTTTCGAAGAGAGTTGTTCTTTTAAACTAAGGATCAATAATTTACGATTTCTACTTTGTTTCATAACCAATTTCGTGGAAATATATAAGTTTTATCGAAACCCTAGGTTTTGCTCTAACCCCATAATTTTACCCTAATCTTAGTGTGTTAATCTACCTAAGACACAAGTATTAAAATAGGAATAGGTAGGATAAACTTACCTCAAATGCAAAGTGGAAGTCTTCTCTCAAAAGTCCCTAAAATCTCCCAATGGAGGAGTGAAAAATGGCAAAAATCACTTGGAAACCGTATTAAATGAAGCTCACTGCTTCAGCAATTTTCGTATCTGCGGTCAGGGGAGCGCATCTGTGGTCCCGCTTCTGCGAGAGGGAGGTCGCATCTGCGGAATTGGCCAAGCGGGCTGGGACCGCTTCTGCGGTCTTGAAGCTGCTTCTATGCAGCCGCTTCTACGGTATGGCCTGGCCAGCCCTGGGCCACATTTACGATGGGTTGAATGCACCTGCGGTCTCGTACCTGCGGCTGACCAACCGCAGGTTCGGTTATGACAACAACTGAAGCTTCAACCCTTCTCAAATTTTCTAACTTCACTCGAGCCTTGTCCGATTGATGCTCGGGGATCCCGGGCCCTGTCCGATTACACCAACAAGTCTGAAATCATGAAATGGACTATCTTTAACCTTCAGATCACTCGAAACAATGCTAAATCTAATAATCACCCCCTAAAATCAATTGAATCAAACTTATGAACTTCAAGTTCTTAATTCACTTTCAACGATCCGAAATGTACTTTTACTACTCGGAATGAGACCAAATTTTGAGGGAAGGTCTTAAATGTTATATTATACCTATACTAGGCTCCGGAATCGACATACGTGCCCGATACCAATGTGATCACTTGTTACTTAGTTTCTTTAAATCCTTATAATTTCAGGTTAAAAATTTTCAATAAAAATTCATTACTCGGGCTAGGGACCTCGAAACCGAGCATACGCTCAGGTCCCATATTTTCATACGGACCCTCTGGGACCGTCAAAATATAGACCCGGGTCCGTTTGCTAAAAATATTGACCAAAGTCAAACTTAGCTTTTTAAGAAAATCTTAAAGAATCAAATGAGTTTATCTCAACCCAAACTCTTCCAAAACCCGAACCAACCATTCCTGCAGGTCAAGAATTAGTTAAAGCAAGCGTGGAGAGTTTTATTTAGGGGAACCAGGTTCTAAAAAGCAAAATGACTGGTCGGGTTGTTACAATACACATCTTGATATTCAGATGCGTATTCAGATTCAGACGTCTTAATCTTAAAAAAAAACAAATGAGGCCTTAATGGTTGAAACTTGAAAGGGGTGAATTTCTTTGGTTGAAACAATATCTTGTTCTTTTTTTAATTAAGTAAATGTTATTTATGCATAAATAATTTAAAAATAGTTGAATAGAGTTTAGCACAGTTGGGATATACTATTAACCATGTGATTTAGACATAGTATTTTGTTTTATTCTTTATGGAATAATTGTTTATTTTATTTATTTATTTCTAATAAAGTACTATTTTAAATAGATCATTTGTTATATGTGTGTTCTTTTAGTTATGTAGTAGACAATTTAGTGTATGGAGTCTTAGCTTATGCACAAAATATTAAATTACCCGTTCTCATAAGTAATAAACTATGTTCACAATCAAAGAAATTATTGGACAAAATATCTTGATGATTGTAGCACAAGATTATAGTATAATTTGTCTTTATTATGGAAGTTGTTTTACTCCGACTTCTTGTGCTAGTATACTTAATGTATATTGAGCGGACCAAGTAGAGAAAAGATAATTTTTGTACTGAATATATATAAAAAATATTTTCTCTAATTCATTAAATGAGGTTATACTCTTAATCTTGATGTAATTATTATGATCAATGTAATTTGTCTATTTTTTTAATTTATCAAAAGGTACGACTCTATTTAGAGTTAGTGTATGCCTAATAGATTGGACAATAACAAATAACATTTGTGAAATAATAATTAGTTGATAGAATCCATGACTCGTTTTTGAGTTTGATGATACCTCTTCATGTAAGCTTCTAAATTTTCATGTGAAAACTTGGCGGATGGATTTTGGATCCGTCATATGAAATAGTTTAAGCGGAATTGTAAAGAATTTAATTAGTTGATTAAATTAAATTTTCAGTGATTTAATTGAATTAACTTGTATTTGAAATGTTGACATGGGGAGTTAAAATAAGTGTTATTGAATTTTTAAAATTCATATTGAGGAGTCCAATTGCAGGTTTTTAGTGCAATAAATTATAATTAATCATAGTAAGAATTAATTCATGCTAATTTCGAATTAATGCTATAATTGGCAGCCTTTTATTATTTCTGTGATCTCTGCTATACCTAGTAGAAACCTGGACAAGACTTGGGTAAAAACTGACCTGGGAGAAAATTCATCTAGTAGAGCTGGAGTAGGATTCTACTTGTGAAAGCAGAATCTTACATGTTTTTAGAGCATAATTTCGTCCAAAAATCAGTCTATTAAAGGAATATTAATTTCACCCGATAACTCACTTTTTAGAGTTGTATTGTTCTTGCTCACCCAATAGCAAAATCATCCAAGTTTACTAGGTATACAACAGAAGACTGCAGCCCTGGATTCTTGTTGTGTGGAAGACTTGTGCAACTATTTCAAGAGGTTAGTGCTTCTAATATAGTGATTATAACATTGTTTAGTTTACATGTATTTGATGTCTAGTTTTATGCTTGCTTCCACTGCACATGTTCTAACACTTGGTATCAGACGCCGTCTTACATTGTCACGACCCATTTTCATAATATGTCATGAGGGCGCCTGGCACCTTTGTCAGGCAAGCCAACGCGGAAACATTACTAAATTCTTACGTTGATTTTAATCAGAAATGAGTGAAATAGATACTTAATTTGGAATTAAGCCAGAAGAGCAAAATACGTAAATAACATAATTATACATCCTAAAATTAAATGCCTACCAAAGTGTTGCCAGAATATGGTGTCACAAGTATGGGCATCTAGTAGAATATACAAAAGACATCTCTATCCTACTGTCTGAAATAGGGAAAGACAGCAAAAGTAAAGGAAGACTTCATCCGACTGCTGAGCGGCATAAGAAGGAAGCAACTCACCGTGGAAGTATCTGCCACAAGCTCAAGGGCACGCACCGGACTGGTAACCAGATGTATCTGCCTCAGATCCTTTACAACTAAATACAAAAGCGTAGTATGAGTACATAAATAATATGCACCTAGTGAGTATCCCATCTAATCTCGAAGAAGTAGAGATGAGAGGTCGACTTGATACTCACTAGGGTTGAATAATCTATCAAAGTATTATATTAACCATGAAGAATCACTAATAAGCAATTGTTTATAACAAGACATAGAAGTCCTACTCTCCACTATATTTCTAGTTAACCATTTACTTTCGTTATATTTAACAATTTATATCGGGCCATGAAAGGCAATAGCAACATTTAAAAACTCTCAGACAATCAATAATAGCATGTGCAAATATGCCGAGGCAACAACCCGATCCAATAGAAATAAACAATGCACTTGTCAAGGATCGACAACGCGCCTATAGATGTATCTATTCATACCGAGGAGATCAGCCCGATCCACAGATAACAAGCAATATCAGGTATGCACACGAAGGCACATCAATAATCAGTAATGCTATGCAGGATTTTGACAAGTATACACGTTCGTTCTCACCCCCTTTCAAGTCTCTAGCATATCTTAGGTGATCATATTAACAAGATAATATAGAGATTTCTATAAATAAAGAATGGTGTGGGGCCTAAACTACCCGGACGTTTAGAATAGTAGTAGCTACGCATGGATCTCGTCACTTAGCGCGTGCGTAGACCCCGCATTTAGCAACAATTACTCAGTTATTATTCCTTTGGGGACAATTCCCTCTTACAAAGTTAGAAAGGAGACTCATCTCGCTCCAAAGGGTACTTCCAATATCAAGAACAAGCCCAAGTTTTCAATTCGGAGCCAAACGATCACAAACTAGTTAAAAGAAGTAACAACCAGTCAGTATAGGCCTACAAGATCGAATTCTAACTATTTAAGCGATTCCCCAACCTTTTTCACAAGTTTTCTAAATTCCGACCCCGGGTCCACGTACCCGGATTTCGAGATTTTTCGAAGAAAGTTGTTCTCTATTACCTAAGGATCAATAATATATAAATTCTAGTTCATTTCATAGCAAATTTCGTGGTTAAATCTTGATTTTACTTAAACCATAAGTCTAGCTCTAACCCCTTTGATTTCACCTAATTTTTAGTTTTTAATCAACTTAATATACATGTATTTAAACTAATAATGAATGAAATTAACTTACCTTGAAGTGCTATATTGAAATCCTCTCTTTGGAAGCCCCCAAATCGCCTAAGTATGGAGTAGAACTGAAATAAAAAATGGCCTTTGAGTTCGAATTAAATGAACTCACTGCCTAGTGATTTTCGCGTCTGCGGTACGATAACCGCTTCTGTGGACCTGGGCTTGCTTCTACGGATCGGGCCCAATATGCCTGGACCGCTTCTACGGTCTGGATCCCGCTTCAGCTGATTCGAAGCCGCTTCTGAGGAGCCAGCCTAAGGCGACTGGACCAGTTCTACAGTCTGGGGATCGCTTTTGCGAAACCACTCCTGCGGTTGTGAAGCCGCTTCTGCATTTTTCCTTGGCCGCTTCTGCGTTGGTTTGACCGCATCTGCGGTCCAAGAACCGCAGATGCGGTTATGACAGAAACAAGAACCTTCAGCTATTCTTTAGCTTTTCTAGTTCGCTCGAACCTCGCTCGTTTGACACTCGGGTTTCCCGAGCCCCACCCAAACATACCGACAAGTTCGAAATCAAAAGGCAGACCTATTCGAACCCCCGGAACACCCGAAGAGACGCTAAATCTTGGAATCACCCCCTAAAACCAAATGAATCAAACTATTGAACTTCAAGTTCTTAATTTCCTTCTAACCGGCCAAAGCGCCCTTAAACTACTCGTATTGACACCAAATTTTATGGGAAAGTCTTAACTGATATTTCGGACCTGTACCAAGCTTCGAACACCAAAATTCGAGCCCGATACCTAGGAAATCAATGATTTCTTAGTTTCTTTAATTTTTTGTAACTTCAATTTAAGAATTTCCAATAAAAATTCATTACTCGGGCTAAGGACCTCAAAATTCGGTTTCAGGCATACGCCCAAGTCTCATATTTTCTCATGGACCCTCCAGGACCGTCAAATCATGAATCCGAGTCCATTTTCCCAAAAAGTTGACCGAAGTCAAACTTGTTCTTTTAAGAGAATCTTAAAGAAACAATTGGACATATTTTTACTCAAAAATCTTCCAACTCCCGAAGTCCCCGCAAGTTATAAGTTAGCTAAAGCAAGCGCGGGAAGTCTTATTTAAGGGAACGACATTCTAAAATGCATAACGACCGGTCGGGTCGTTACATTCTCCACCTCTTAAACAAACGTTCATCCTTGAATGAATATAGAAAAGTACTTGGACTGCTGAATGAGTAGGGATATTTGCTCGGCATGTCCTCCTCGGACTCCCAAGTCGCCTCCTCAACCGGTTGGCCCCTCCACTGGACGCTCACCGCAGAAATCCTCTTGGACCTCAACTGGCGATCATGTCTATCAATAATGGCGACTGGCTCCTCCTCGTAGCCAAAACTCTCATCTTACTAAATAGTACTGAAGTCCAACACATGGGATAGGTCGGCATGATACTTCCGAAGCATCGAAATATGAAAAACTGGGTGAATTCCCGATAAACTAGGGGGTAAAGCAAGCTCATAGGCAATCTCCCCAACTCGTCTCAACACCTCAAAGGGGATAACAAACCTTGGGCTCAACTTGCCCTTCTTCCCGAACCTCATAATGCCCTTCATGGGAGAGACTTTCAAGAGAACCTTCTCGCCAACCATAATTGATACATCACGCGCCTTCTGATCTGCATAGCTCTTATGTCTGGACTGAGCTGTGCGAAGTCTCTCCTGCAACTTTACCTTATCCAAAGCATCCTCTACCAAATCTGTGCCAAGTAAGTGGGCCTCACTGGGCTCAAACCACACAATAGGAGACAATAGCATCGGTCATATAAAGCCTCGTACGGGGCCATCTCTATGCTGGAATGATAGCTGTTGTTGTGCGCAAACTCTGTTAAAGTCAAGAACTGATCCTACTGCCCTCTGAAATCAATCACACATGCTCTTAGCATATCTTCTAAAATCTAAACTATCTGCTCCGACTACCCATCGGTCTGAGGATGGAATGCTGTGCTAAGCTCTACACAGGTCCCCAAATCACTATGAATGGCTCTGTAGAAATGGGAAGTGAAACGAGGGCCTCAGTCTGATATGATGGAAACCGGCACACCATCGAATCAGACTATCTCCCGAATATAAATCTGAGCGTACATCTCCGCTGTATAGGTAGTTGCCACTGGAGTGAAATAGGTGGACTTGGTCAACCTATCCACAATGACCCATACTAAATCAACCTTTCGCAAAGTTAGCGGCAACCCCACTACGAAATCCATGGTGATGCGCTCCCACTTCCACTCCGAAATAGGCATCCACTGGAGTAGGCCACCTGGTATCTGATGTTCATACTTGACCTGCTGACAATTCAAACACTTAGTCACAAACTTTACTATGTCGCACGATACATCTTCGTAACTCTCGGGTGGATAGAATACCGCGAACTGTGTGCGTCCTCTAGGACCCTCATCCTCAAACCATCAACATTAGGAACAAACAGACGACCCAGAAGATGCAAAACACCATCCTCGCCAATAGAAACCTCTTGGACACCTCACTGAAGTACCATCTCTCTAAGAACTGCCAAGTGTGGATCATCAAACTGTCAGGCCTTGATTTACCCCAATAGCGAAGACTGAGCAACATACATGCTAGAACTCGGCTAGGCTTTGAAATGTCCAACCTCACAAGCCTGTTAGCTAAGGACTGGATGTCCAAAGCTAGGGGCCTCTCCTATGCTGGAATGTATGCCAAGCTACCCATACTCTTTGCCTTTCTACTCAAGGCATCCGCGACCACATTTGCCTTGCCCGGATGATAAAGAATGGTAATGTCATAATCCTTTAGTAGCTCAAGCCACCTGTGCTGCCTCAAATTGAGATCCCTCTGCTTGAGAAAACACTGTAAGCTGCAGTGATTGGTATAAACCTTACATAGCACCCCATACAAGTAGTGCCTCCACATCTTAAGAGCATGAACAATCGCTGCCAACTCCAGATAGTGCACAGGGTAATTCTTCTCATGAATCTTCAGCGGATGCGAAACATGTGCAATAACTCGCCCCTCATGCATCAACACACATCCTAAACCAACGCGTGAAGCATCGCAATATACAGTATACATCCCTACACTGGAAGGCAACACAAGAACTGGTGCCGTAGTCAAAACTGTCTTGAGCTTCTGAAAGCTCTCCTCACAATCATCGGACCAATGGAATGGAGCACCCTTCTAGGTCAATCTAGTCAAGGGGGATGCAATCGATGAAATGCCCTGCACAAATCACCAGTAATAGCCTGCTAACCCCAGGAAACTCCTGATCTCGGTCACTGAAGTAGGATGTGGCCAACTCTGAACTACCTCAATCTTCTTGGGATCTACCTTAATACCCTCTCCTGACACAACATGCCCCAAGAATGCCACTGACTCTAGCCAGAACTCACACTTGGAGAACTTAACATATAGCTTCTACTCTCGCAAGGTCTGAAGCACTACTCTCAAATGTTGCTCGTGCTCCCCCAGGCTGCGTGAGTATATCAAGATGTCATCAATGAAGACGATAACAAAGGAATCAATATAAGGCCTGAATACGCTGTTCATCAAATCCATAAATGCTGCTGGGGAATTAGTCAAGCCGAAGGACATCACCAGAAACTCATAGTAGCCATATCTAGTCCTGAATGCAGTCTTCAGAACATCCGAGTCCCGAATCTTCAGCTGATGATACCCTGACCTCAAGTCAATCTTAGAGAACACCCTAGCAACCTACAACTGGTCAAATAGATCATCAATACGAGGCAACGGATACTTGTTCTTGATGGTAACCTTGTTCAACTGGCGGTAATCAATGCACATCTGCATAGTCCCATCCTTCTTTTTCACAAATAGCACTGGTGCGCCCCAAGGTGATACATTAGGCCTGACAAACCCCTTTGCTAACAACTTCTATAGATGCTCCTTCTACTCCTTAGGAGCCATACGGTACAGTGGAATAGGTATAGGCTGAGTGCCTGGGGACAAATCAATACAGAAATCAATATCACGATCCGGAGGCATGCCGGGAAGATTAGATGGAAAAACATCGGCGAACTTTCGGACTACTGGCACTGAATCAATCGTCGGAGACTCTGCAGTGGTATCTCGAACATAAGCTAAGTAAGCCAAACACCTTTTCCCGATCATGTCCTGAGCCTTCAGGAAGGAAATAGCCCTGCTAGGCATATCAACTGTGGAACCCTTCCACTCCAAACTTGGCAATCCTAGCATCGCTAGAGAAATAGTCTTGGCATGGAAATCAAGGACGACGTGATATGGAGATAGACAATCGATGCCCAGGATGACCTCAAAATCAATCATATCAAGCAACAGAAGATCTGCTCTAGTCTCGAAACCACAGAAAGTGACCATAAATGACCGGTAGATCTGATCCACAACTACAGAATCACCCACAAGAGTAGATACATGAACAGGGGTGCCCAAAGGCTCAGGATAAATAACTAGGGAACGAGCAAACAGAGATGATACATATGAATAAGTAGACCCCGGATCAAATAATACCGAAGCATCCCTACCACTAACGAAAATAATACCTGTGATGACGATACCTGAGGCCAATGCATCTGGCCTGGCCGGAAGAGCATAGAATCTAGCTGGAGCACCGGTTGTCTGGCCTCTACCTGACTGAGTAGTAGCTGGCTGACCTCTCCCTGCCTGATCTCCACCTGTAGGATGGCCTCTACCCGCCTGCCCTCGACCTCTAGGTGGCTGGCTGGGCAGCTGGTGCTGAAATTATGGGTTGCTGACCATGCTACATTGCCTTGCCCCGAAGTCTGGGGCAGTATCTCCTTATGTGACCGGGATCTCCGCACTCAAAACAACTGTGCGGGGTGGTGACCTGATGCACTGATAGCTGACCCTGATAACCCGTAGACCCACTGGAAGAAGCCTGGATAGCCGGTGGACGACATGAATTATCCGGCATAGCACTGATGTAAGAATCAGAAGGACCCTAGGGACTTGAATACCCATTGGAGGAACCCTGAATAGCTGGCGGGCGATAGGAATTCTCTGGAATAGCACTAAAATAGGGGTGCGCTGGAGCCCCCCGAGCAGGAGGTGGTGCTGAAACTGGTGGCCTACTAGGCTGGCCCCTCCCAAAATGACCTCTGCCCCTAGCTGGGGCACCTTGAACTCAACGGAGAACATAGCTCTCTTATCCTACTATATCTGTTCTCTACTCCTCTGGCAATATCCCTCAATCTGGTGAGTAATCTCGAGCACTAGCTGATACTCTGTGCCTATCTCCACCTCTCGAGCCATACCAAATTGAATACCGGGCTGCAATTCAGCGACAAGCCTCTGCACTCTCTCCATATTTGTAGGAAGTATCATAAGTGCATGGCGGGACAACTCGGAAAACCTCACCTCACAGTTAGTCACAAACATCTGACTCTGCTCGAGATGCTCAAACTGGTACCGTAGCTCCTCCCTCTAAGAGGGCGGGATGTACCTATCGAAGAACAACCGCACGAACTGACCCCAAGTGATGGGAGGAGAACCTACTGGCCTGCCAAGAGCATAGGACCGTCACTATCTATGGGGCCTGCCCTCGAGCTGAAAAGTAGTGAAGTCAACTCTATGCGACTCTAATATCCTCATGTTGTGCAGTCTGCCCTTGCACCTGTCAATGAAGTTCTGAGCATCCTCATGATGCTCACCCCCAAAGACTGGAGAATAAAGCCTGGTCCATATGTCCAATAACTTCTGTGGATAACCATCCACAACTGGCCTGGGCTGGGGTGCTACTGCAGTAACTGGCTGAGCTCCATCTACGGGTAGTGCATCCGGAGTCTGATATACTGTAGCTGCATGATCTGGAGCCTAAGCAGTAGGAGTCTGGGATCCCCCTCCTGTCTGTGAAGTATCTGGTTCTGTTGGAAATAAACCAGAATGAGTCATAGTGTCCATGAACCGTAGCATGCGGGCCCATGACCTCCAAAAATCCCGGTGCTGTCATGAAATTCGCCGGGGTAGGCTCAGCTGCGGGTACCTCTCCCTGCTCCTCAATGATAGGATCCCCCCGCAGGATCCGCTGGTGGTGCTTCTAGAACAACTTTGGGATTCCCTCGTCCCCTACCACGGGCTGGCGCCCTCCCCCGGCCTCTAGAAATGGGGGAAGCAGCTCCTTCCGGGTCCAGAATGTCAGCAGTGCGAGTTCTCACCATTTGTGAGAGAATAGAAGAGGGAAATTTAGTACACTAACCACTACACAACAGGAAATGAATAAAGAGTAGTCTTCCCTAATAACCTATAGCCTCTCGAAGATAAGTACAGACGTCTCCGTACCGATCAACAAGACTCTATCAGGTTTGCCCAGAACTCGTGAGACCTACATGAACCTAGTGCTCTAATACCATGTTGTCACGACCCATTTCCATAATAGGCCATGAGGGCGCCTAGCACTATTGTTAGGCAAGCCAACGCGGAAACATTACTAAATTGTTACGTTGATTTTAATCAGAAATGAGTGAAATAGATACTTAATTTGGAATTAAGCTAGAAGAGCAAAATACCGTAAATAACATAATTATAAAACCCAAAAATAAATGTCTACTAAAGTGTGTGCCAGAATTTGGTGTCACAAGTATGGGCATCTAGTAGAATATACAAAAAAATCTCTATCCTACTGTCTGAAATATGGAAAGACAACAAAAGTAAAGGAAGACTTCATCTGGCTGCTGAGGGATAGGAAGGAAGCAGCTCACCATGGAAGTCTCTGCCATAAGCTCAAGGGCGCGCACCAGACTGGTAACCAGATGTATCTGCCTCAGATCCTATAAAATTAAGTACAAAAGTGTAGTGTGAGTACATAAACAATATGTACCCAATGAGTATCCCGTCTAATCTCGAAGAAGTAGAGACAAGAGGTCGACTTGATACTCACTAGGGTCGAATAATATATCAAAGTATTATACTAACCATGAAGAATCACTAATAAGAAACAGTTTATAACAAGACATAGAAGTCCTACTTTCCACTATATTTCCAGGTAACCATTTACTTTAGTTATATTTATCAATTTATTACAGGCCAGGAAAGGCAATATCAACATTTCAAAACTCTCAGGAAAGCAATAATAGCATGCGCACATATGCTGAGGCGATGACCCGATCCAATAGAAATGAATTGTGCACTAGCTGAGGGTCGACGACGCGCATATAGGGGCATCTATTCATACCAGGCCATCGGCCCGATCCACAGATAACAAGTAATATCAGGTATACACACGAAGGTACATTAATAATAAGTAATGCCATGCAATATTTCAACAAGTATACACGTTCGTTCTCACCCCCTTTCAAGTCTCTAGCATATCCTAGGTGATCATATTAACAAGATAATATGGAGATTTCTATAAATAAAGCATGGTGTGGGTCCAAAACTACCCGGATGATTAGCATAGTAGTAGCTACACACGGACTCTTGTCACCTAGCGCGTGCGTAGCCCCCGCATTTAGTAATAATTACTCAGTTATTATTCCTATGGGGACTGTCACGACCCAAAATTCACTAAGGGTCGTGGTGGCGCCAGACACCTCTGTCAGGCCAGCCATCTCAAATACTTTAAGTTAGTCTCATTTTAACACTTTTGAAATACAGGATTTTTCCTTCATTACTTAGAAATTTTTAAAGAATATATTTTCAAATCAAATTTAAAGGTTAAGCAATTAATAAAATACTCCAAACCATCCCAGAACCCGGTGTCACAAGTGCATGAGCATCTACTGATGAGAGAAATAAAATACAACATCCGCCCGGGATACAGTGGACGGAAAGTAAATACAGTACAAAGGAAGGGACTACTCTAGCAGCGGCCGTCTCGACTGATGCAGCTCACCTAGTCCCAGAATCGTCCATGCTACTATGCCTAGTAAGCCACTGGAGTCACATATACCTACGCAACAAAATGCACAGCAAGTGTAGTATGAGTACAAAGACAACGTGTACTCAATGCGTATCCCGCCTAATCCCGAAGGGGTAGAGATGAGATGGTCAACTTTGACACTCTCTAGTGGCCCAATAATTATTCATCCTTAATAAATATATTAAATAGTGGATTTATTTTATAAACATGATTTTAATCCAAATAGAAGAAAAAAGTAAACACATAATTCTTTCATAGGAATTTTCCAAAGGTCCTCTTTATTATTAACAAATAAATCTCGAGCCAGGGTGAGGCAGTGACAACTTAAATAAGTTCAGGACAACAGCACAAACATGCGCAAATCATGCCGAGGTCGACAGCCCGCTCCAACAGAAATGTAAATTGTGCACTGCCAAGGCTCGAGCGGCCCGTACCATAGATGCATCTATTTAATCTGCCGAGGCGTTCGGCCTGTTCCAGAAATAAACACATACCCTGCTCGCGAATCATGCATGCGACGCAGGTACACATAAGAATACATGCCCAATCAGTCAAATAAGAGCTTATCGGGGAAAATTTATTCAAATAAGACCAATTCTCCTTTAACAATTTTAAGAAACGAAGCTTAATCCCTTTGAAATTCATTTACTAATTTAATGTGATTTAGACAATTCAAGCCATCAATGGGTTCACAAATAATCCAAGTATAACATGCTTTTGGGTCCTAGACTACCCGGACAATAGCATAATAGTTGCTACGCACGGACTCTCGTCACCTCGTGCGTACGTAGCCCCCACAAATAGGAGCACATAACCAATTTAACTCACCTATGGGGTAAATTCCCCCTCACAAGATTAGAAAGGAGACTCACCTCGGTCTGAAGATCCATAATCAGCATTCTACATTCTTCCGAAGGTTTGAACCGACGCCCAAAGCTCCAAAACTGGCCAATGGCGATACAAATCCATTAATATATGCTAAGGTACTCATTACAATCCAATTTATAACAAATTCCTAACCCCGATCAAAAATTAACCAAAATGCCCTCGGGTCCACGTGCTCGGAATCCCAAAATTTTTTGAAGATAATGTTTACCCATGACCTTAGGAACTCAAATATATAATTTTCTCTTAATTCCATACCCAAAATCATGGCTAAATTCCAAGAACACAATATTTCTAGGTCTTCCTCTAGCCCTCAATTTTCTACCCATTTCCATACTAAAATCCATACATAATTAATGTATTTAACTCATAATTGGTAGAAATAACTTACCTTAACATTGTTGATAAAAATCCCTCTTTGAAGCTCCCCAACAATCGCCCCAAGCCATGAAAAATGAGAGAAATGAACTCCCAATCGCTATTTAAAACAAGCTTCTGCCTCAAGACATTTTCGCTTTTGCGAAATTATAGCCGCTTATGCGGCTCCGCTTTTGCGGACATCAGGCCGCTTCTGTGGCTTCCCTGGCTTAGCCCCCTTTTCGCTTCTGCGATCATACCACCGCAGATGCAGTTCCGCTTTTGCGGTCCTTCCCCAAGGCCCTCTCTTCCGCTTCTGCGATGACCCTTTCGCAGATACGGTTACGCTTCTGTGAAATTTAGACCGCATCTGCAGTCCTCAAGCTTTGGACCAAAAACCGCATCTGCGGCTCCCCGTTCGCTTCTGCGGTGCAGCTTCTGTGGTCAACTAACCGCAGAAGCGAAAATACCCGCAACCAGATGCCTTAATCTCTCTTCCAAATTCTAATTTCGATCCGTTAACCACCCGAAATCCACCCGAGGCCCCCGGGACCTCAACCAACCTACCAACCAATCCCAAAACACATTACGGACTTTCCCTAGGCCTCAAATCACAACAAACAATGCTAAAATTATCAATCGACCTCCAATCCAAGCTTAATGAATTTTGTACTTTTCAACATCTATTTCCGATCCTTAAACCTATCAAATCTCGTCCGATTGACCTCAAATTTTGCACACAAGTCATATTTGACATTACGGACCTACTGCAACTTCCGGAATCGGATTCTGACTCCGATATCAAAAAGTCAACCTACGGTCAAACTTCTCAAAAACCTTCAAATTTCTATCTTTAGCCAAATGGCTTCAAAATAACCTACGGACCTCCGAATTCACTTCCGATCGCGCTCCCAACTCCANATACTGGAACCTTCAGATCCTAATTCCATGGTTATTTACTCAAAATTCCAATCCTAGTTCATTCTTTCAACTTTAAGCTTCTCAAATGAGAATTTTCATTTAAATTTAACTCCGATCTTCCTGAATTTAAATTCCGACCATGCGAACAAGTCACAATACCTGAAATGAAACTGCTCATGGCCTCAGATTCCTGAACGACGTGCTAGGGCTTGAAACGACCGGTCGGGTCGTTACAGGGACAATTCCCTCTTACAAGGTTAGAAAGGAGACTCACCTCGCTCCAAAGCGTACTTCCAATATCAATAACAAGCCCAAGTACTCAATTCGTAGACGAACGATCATAAAATAGTTAAATGCAGTAAGAACCAGTCAATATATGCCTACAAGATCGAATTCTAACTATTTAAGCGATTCCCCAACCTTTTTCACAAGTTTCCTAAATTCTGAACCCGGGCCCACGTGCCCGGATTCCGAGATTGTTAGAAAAAAGTTGTTCTATATTACCTAAGGATCAATAATATATAAATTCTAGTTCATTTCATAGCAAATTTTGTGGTTAAATATTGATTTTACTTAAACCCTAGGTCTAGCTCCAACCCATTTGATTTCACCTAATTAGTGTTTAATCAACTTAATATACATGTGTTTAAACTAATAATGAATGGAATTAACTTACCTTGAAGTGCTATGTTGAAATACTCTTTTGGAAGACCCCAAATCGCCTAAGTGTGGAGTAGAAATGAAATAAATGGCCTTTGAGTTCGAATTAAATGAACTCACTGCCCAACGATTTCTACTTCTGCG
The DNA here is from genome assembly GCA_026770625.1 of Nicotiana glauca. NCBI lineage: Eukaryota > Viridiplantae > Streptophyta > Magnoliopsida > Solanales > Solanaceae > Nicotiana > Nicotiana glauca. Next base: position 44,529 of record MU777567.1, read on the forward strand.
GTGCGATGACCGCTTCTGCGGACCTGGGATCGCTTTTGCGACTCTGGCCCAACATGCCTGGACTGTTTCTATGGTCTGGATCCCACTTCAGCGGATTCGAAGCCGCTTCTGCGGTCTGGGGACCGCTTTTGCAGAACTGCTCCTGTGGTTGTGAAGCCGCTTCCGCATTTTCCCTTGGCCTGGCCCTTGGCCGATTCTGCGATAGTTTGACCGTATCTGTGGTCCTAGAACCGCATATGCGGTTATGACAGAAGCAGCAACGTTCACATATTCTTTAACTTTTTTACTTTGCTTGAACCTCGCTCGTTTGACGCTCAGGCTCCCGAGCCCTGCCCTAACATACCGACAAGTCTAAAATCACGAGGCAAACCTAGGCGAACCCTTGGAACACCCAATGCAACACTAAATCTTGAAATCACCCCTTAAAATCAAATGAATCAAACTATTGAACTTCAAGTTCTTAATTTCCTTCTAATGGGCCAAATCACCCTTAAACTAATCGGATTGACACCAAATTTTACGGGAAAGTCTTAACTGATATATTGATATTTCGGACCTGTATCAAGCTTCGAAACCAAAATTCTAGCCTGGTACCTAGGAAATCAATAGCTTCTTAGTTTCTTTAATTCTTTAAAACTTATATTTAATAATTTCCAATAAAAATTTATTACTCGGGCTAGGGACCTTATAATTCGGTTCCAAGCTTACGCCCAGGTCCCATATTTTCCCACAGACCCTCCGGGACCGTCAAATCACGAATATGGGTCTGTTTTCCCAAAAGTTGACCAAAGTCAAACTTGGTCTTTTAAGAGAATCTTAAACAAACAATTGGACATATTTTTACTCAAAACTATTCCAACTCCCGAACTAACAGTCCCCGCAAGTTATAAATTAGCTAAAGCAAGCACGGGAAGTCTTATTTAAGGGAACGGAGTTTTAAAAGGTAAAATGACTGGTCGGGCCATTACATACATCTAACTAGATAATGTAATACAACATGAATAGAGTAATATTAAAACGTATTATTATTCTCTGTCAAAAATATAATTGTATTTATTAGTATTTTAATTCTATAATTATGAATTAATATACACATGCATAAACAATGATGTTATATTTGATGATAGTAGGTTAAATTATGTCGTTTTGATGAATAGCAATTTATTTATTTTTATGAAAAAACGTGATTTTTTTTCTTAATGCTATTAATTCTGTAATTATGAGTTAATATATATGAATAAATAGTGACTTAATACTATCAATCTGTTTTAGTTGCATTTTTTCCATAATCACAGTGTTGTATTAATAAAAACTTGACTGTTTTGTATGATACTAGTTCTGAAATTTTGGATTAAAATACAGAATTTTGAATAATGGTATTTTCGAACGGTGAAAAACATACTTCTTTTACAATTCAGTTTGAACACATTTTTATTAAATAATAATAAAAATATTATTTTGAGTTTTGAAATCATATTTAACATATATCAATATATTATGTGATTTGAACAAGTCAAAATAATAAAAACCCTTAAAAATGCCAAAAATAGAATTCTACAAATATGTCATGATTTTAGAATTCTTTAATTCTGTCGAACCCCGACTGACCTCAAATTTGATAGGTTCATCGGACGACCCATTGAGCAATAAAGATGAGATTTGCTCATGATGTACGACATATTTTGTGCATCCGGGGTCATTTAGATGGGTTTTTGGCCATTTTACTATTTTTTTGGAAATTTTTTTAATAAAAGAAATTTTTTAAAAAGAAATATGTGATGGTAGGGTTCAATTCTCATTGTTTCAAATTATGTTTTACAGTAATATAATGAATTTATATGTTGACATAAGTCTTCTTTCACATCGGATAAATTCATTATATATGATTACTATAGTTTTGCCTCTAGTTATTTGATTACTTGTATTAACTCTCCAACTGAGTTACATGTTGATTCAATGAAACTAGAGTTTATAAAAGTAATATTTACCTGTCTTAAATAAATATTTTAGTCTCCATCTGAGTTGGTCCTGTTTAAATTTATGGGGTTAATATCTTACATCACTCATATATTTTGCATGAATAGTTAAGTTTCCCTGACGATTCCAATTGTTCAATGAGCATGGTTATATGTGTAATGTGTTGTTTTGAATTTAATTATTATAAATAAATAACTAATGATCTATTTAATATGAATGTCTCCCAGATTAACCATGTCTTCAGTCAACCCACTTACCTCAATTTTGAACCAAAACAAGTTAGAAGGGCCGAATTATGTTGACTGAAAAAGAAACCTTGATACTGTCCTAATTGCTGAAGGTTACAAATTTGTAATCACTGAGGAGTGCCCAAAAAAACCTGAAAAAGCTACTGATGATTAGGTTCAGGCATATGACAAATGGGTTAAGACCGATGAGATGGAGCGATGTTACATTCTTGCTTCTATGGACAATGTTTTGCAACATCAGCATCAGTCTATGGGGTCTACTTATGATATGCTCGAAAGTCTCAAAGAGATGTTCGGTGAGCGAAATCGTGCAGCTAAGCAGACAGCCATGAAAGCCCTTTTGAACACCAAGATGGCTGAAGGATCATCGGTCAAGGACCATGTTCTGAAGATGATGAGTCTTCTGAATGAAATGGAGGTCCTTGGAGCTATGATTAATAGGGAGTCTTAAGTTGAGATGGTGCTGCAGACTCTGCCTGATAGGTTTCAACAATATCGCTTGAACTATAATATGAACAAAATGGATTTGTCACTAGCAAAATTATTGAATGAGCTGCTACCGTCAGAATCCATTATCAAAAAATAAGCTCCAGTTGTGGCACTCAATGTTGAGAAAGCTTCATATTCTAAGTCGAAAGGCGGTAAGAAAAGGAATAAGGCTCAAAAGGTTTTGGCACCTGGAGGTGAAAAAGCCCAAAGGCAAGTGCTATCATTGCAAGCAACCTGGGCATCACAAGAAGCAATGCCCTGCCTATCTCGCAAAGTTGAATAAGTAAGGTGATTCAAATTTAAATGTCATTAAAACTTGTTTAGCGGCTGTTTCTACCATGTTTTGGTGTGTAGATTCCGGAGCCACTAATCATATCTGCACTACTTTGCAGGGGTTTCAGGAAACACAACGGCTAAGTGAGAATGAAGTTTGCATTTTTCAAGCCAATGGCAAGCCAGCACCAGCTTCAGCATTAGGAGATATTAGAGTTTCATTTAGTAGTGATAGAGTTTTGGTTTAAAGGATGTTATCTATGTACCTTCTATTAGAAGGAATTTGATTTCGGTTTTGAAAATAATGGATACTGGTTATAATGTTTATTTTTCTAATAGCTCTATTATTATCAAGTTTAATAAATGTTTTATCTACACTGCAGCTAGAATACATGACCTTTATATTCTTGATATATCTCCTCAGGTGCTACAACAACCAAAAGAATTAAATAACATTAATCTTCCATATAAAAGAAAACATATTTCTGAAATGAGTCAAACTTATTTGTGGCACTTACGTTTAGGTCATATAAATCTAAATAGGATTTCGAGATTGGTATCAGATGGACCTTTGAGTTCATTGAAAGTGGAGTCACTACCAACATGCGAATCCTGTTTAGAAGGTAAAATGACCAAGAGACATTCTCCCTCAAAAGGAAATAGAGCTAGCGATAAGCTAGAATTAATTCACTCTGATTTGTGCGACCCTATGAATATACAAGCAAGAGGTGGTTTTGAGTATTTTGTGACTTTCACAGATGACTACTCAAAATATGGATACATTTATCTGTTGCGACGTAAGTTTGAATGCTTTGAGAAATTCAAAGAATTTAAGACGGAAACAGAGAAATGACATGATAAATATATCAAAACATTGCGATCTGATCGTGGTGGTGAATATCTTTCTACGAAATTAATTAAATACTTATCAGATAGTGGAATTACATCTCAATTATCTGCTCTAGGAACACCACAACAAAATGGTGTGGCAAGAAGAAATATGACCCTTATGGAAATGGTTAGATCAATGTTAAGTTATTCCGATTTGCCTTCTTCCTTTTGGGGATATGCTTTAGAAACAACAAATTACATTCTAAATTTGGTTCCTTTATAGTCAGTACCTTGAACTCCAGTAGAATTGTGGATTGGACATAAGCCAAGTTTACGATACATTCAGGTTTGGGGTTGTCCAGCACATGTGCTGAAAGAGAAAGTGGATAAATTGGAATCAAGGACAGAAGTATGCATTTTTATTGGATATCCAAAAGGAACTAAAGGCGGTTTGTTTTATTGTCCCAAAGAAAATAAGGGAATTGTTATGAAAAATGCCTGATTTTTAGAAGAGGACTATTTAAAGAACCATATTCCTAGAAGTAAACTAGTTTTACAGGAATTAAAAATAATGGAGTAACTAAAGACTTATCTCTAGAACGTATCCTGGAAGCCAGTATTGACATACCACTGCATTATCGTGGTGGGAGAAATGTCAATAGGCAGCAAATTGCACAAGAGCAATTGCCTGAAATCTCACTACCCCTAAGTAGTGGGAGTAATGTTGAACAACCTTAGATTATTGAACAACCTGAAATTGTTCAGCAGCCTGCACTCCAGGAAGAAGTTAATAATATCCCAGCACCACAAGGTGTGGAGGATAACATTGAGTCTTCAGTTCCAGAAAATGATGTTGTGATTCAACAACAAAATCAGCCTCTACATGTAGTGACTAGTCGTAGTGGGAGAATTATTAGAAAACCTCTCCGGTTTGCGCTCTTGGGAGAATCTAATGATAGAATCCCTAAATATCGTAATACAGAACCTATTAATTACGATGAAGCACTATAGGATACAGATACTGATAAATGGGTTGATGCTATGAAATTTGAAATGGAGTCCATGTACTCCAATCAAGTCTGGGATCTTGTAGAACCACCTACTGGAGTCAAACCCATTGGTTGTAGAAGGATCTATAAGAAAAAGAGAGGAGTGGATGGAAAAATGCAAGATTTTAGAGCTAGACTTGTTACAAAAAGGTTTACTCTAAAAGAAGGGATCGATAATGAGGAAACCCTTTCGCTAGTAGCCATGCTTTAATCCATTAAGATTTTCTTATCAATTTCTGCTCATTACGATTATGAGATATGGCAAACGGATGTCAAGATGGCTTTTCTAAATGGAAGTCTTGATGAGTGCATCTATAAGGCACAACCACTTGGTTTCATAAAAATTGCAATGAGCACATGTTATGTAAATTAATAAAATCCATTTATGGATTGAAACAAGCTTCTAGAACATTGAACACTTGTTTTGATGCATTGATTAAAACCTTTATTTTTGATCAATGTGAAAATAAGTCTTGTGTCTATAAGAAGTGGAATGAAAATAAAGTTACATTTTGGTTTTTTATGTAGACGATATTTTACTCATAGGAAATAATATGAGCATGTTGAATTCAGTAAAGGAATGGTTGTCCTCATGTTTCGATATGAAAGACTTGGGACAGACAACACATATTCTTGGGATCAAGCTTATGCAAGATCGCAAGTAAAGGATATTAGGCTTGTCCCAAGCACTTTCTATTGATACTAATCTGACCAGGTTTATCATGCAAGATTCCAAGAAAGGGTTTCTCCTTTTTAGACATGGAATTTCTCTGTCAAAGGATCAGGCCCCAAAAATGACTGATGAGATAGAAAAGATGAAGGTGGTCCCTTATGCTTCTACTGTAGGGAGTCTCATGTATGCTATGTTATGTACTAAACCTGATATCTGCTTTGCTATTGGCATAATGAGTAGATTTCAGTCTAACCCTGGACAAGAACACTGGACTGCCGTTAAGCATATAATCAAGTACTTGAAAAGGAATAGGGATTATATGTTGGTGTATCACTCAGGTGATCTTGCATCCATTGGCTATACTGATTCAGATTTCTAGTAAGATAGAGACTCTAAAAATCTACCTCAGGATATTTTTTTTACCTTAGGAGGTGGAGACATAAGTTGGATGAGCATCAAGCAATCATGTGTTGCTGATTCCACCGTGGAAGCCGAATATGTGGTTGCATCTGAGGTAGCTACAGAGTCCTGTATGGCTCAGGAACTTTCTGAAAGAGCTTAATGTGGTTCCTTCGATTCAAGCACCGATTATTCTTTATTGTGACAACAGTGGTGCAGTTGCAAACTCGAAGGAACAAGAAGCAATAAAAAGGAGTAAGCATATTGAGCGTAAATATCACTTAATTCGGGACAGAACTCAGAGAGGTGATGCAAGAGTGTTGAAGATTGCGTCAGAGGATAATTTGGCAGACCCGTTTATAAAGAGCTTGACACAGAAGATTTTTGACAAGCGTGTAGAAGGAATGGGTGTTAGAGTAGCAGACGCATGGTTATGAGTCTAAGTGTGAGATTGTTGGGATATACTATTAACCATGCGGTTTAGACATAGTATTTTGTTTTATTCTTTATGGAATAATTATTTATTTAATTTATTCAATTCAATAAAGTACTATTTTAAATAGATCATTTGTTACATGTGTGTCCTTTTAGTTATGTAGTAGACAATTTAGTGTATGGAGTCTTAGCTCATGCACGGAAGATTAAATTGTCGGTTCTCATAACTAATAAACTATGTGCACAGTCAAAGATATTATAGGAAAAAATATCTTGATGATTATAGCAAAAGATTATAGTATAATTTGTCTTAATTATGGGAGTGGTTTTACTCCGACTTCTTGTGCTAGTATACTTAGTGTACATTGAATGACCAAGTAAAGAAAAGATATTTTTGTACTAAACATATATACAATATTTTCTAAAATTTATTTAATGAGCTTATACTCTTAATCTTGATATAATTATTATGATCAATGTAATTTATTTATTATTTTGATTTATCAAAAGGTACGACTCTATTTAGAGTTAGTGTATGCCTAATAGATTGGACAATAATAAATAATATTTGTGAAATAATAATTAGTTGATAGAATCCATGACTCGGTTTTGAGTTTGGTGATACCTCTTTATGTAAGCTTATAAGTTTTCATGTGAAAACCCGTGCGGTGAATTCTGTATCCGTCACATGAAATAGTTTAAGCGGAATTGTAAAGGATTTAATTAGTTGATTAAATTCATTTTTAGTGATTTAATTTAATTAACTGATATTTGAGATCTTAACACGGGGAGTTAAAATAAGTGTTACTGAATTTTCGAAATTCATATTAAGGAGTTCAATTGCAGTTTTTTAGTGTAATAAATTATAATTAATTATAGTAAGAATTAATTGATACTAATTTTAAATTAATTCTATAATTGGTAGCGTCTTATTATTTCTGTGGTTCCTGCTATACCTAGTAAAAACCTGGACAAGACTTGGGTAAAAAGTGACTTGGAAGAAAAGTCATCTACTAGACCTAGAGTAGGATTCTACTTTGTGAAAGTAGAATTCCACATGTTTTTGGAGCATAATTTCGGCCAAAAATCAGTCTATTAAAGGAGGACTAATTTCACCCAATAACTCAATATTTAGAGTTGTATTGTTGTTGCCCTCCCAAAAGTAAAATCGTCTAAGGTTTTACTAGGCATATAGCCGGAGACTGCAGCCCTGGATTCTTGATGTGTGAAAGATTTATGCAACTATTTCAAGAGGTTAGTGCTTCCATCTAGTGATTATAGCATTGTCTAGTTTACATGTATTTGATGCCTGGTTTTATGCTTGCTTCTACTGTGCATGTTCTAACAAACACACTTATCGAATCCAAGCCTTTAAATTCTTTGCACACACAGGGCATGTATCAAATATACTACTGGAAAGTACTGGACAATATATTACTGGACCGGATCCCATCCCGAGATCCAAACAATATTATTGCTGGCAAGATTAGTAAATTTACAAAAACACATATTGGTTAAATAATTCGTTAGGTAAAATTAGGAAGTTGCATATATATACTTTTTTGCAACCGGTATATGTGGTTAAATAATTTGTTAGGTAAAATCCGGAAGTTATAGATAACTCTGCAGCTTAATTAAAGATCAAACTATTTTGTATATTTTCTTCAATATTATTATATTATAATAATAACATAGATTCACATAAAAATGACATTATTTCCAAAAGGAGAATCAATACTCTTATTTAAATGTTCCTCGTTTTCACCATCCCGATACAAATGTTATTAGAATATGTTTACCTTTAAAAAATAAATAATAATTGAATTTATACGTGGTTTTAAGGATATGTGAATTAGCTCAAAACAAGCGATCAATAATGTTAGATAAGCGAATTAGAGATAAAATAAATAATCAAACCAGTCGCGATGTTAAGTCCGAGCTCGGATATGAGCTTTGTGATTGTTCAGCCCTCATTTCAGAGCCAAATATTTATGAAAAGCTATGAGCGAAAATTAGAACATTGAATAACCTAGAAGTAGAGAAAACAAGTCTATATTACCTCTTGATATGCGTGTTACCGTGTCCGTCTTGAATAAAAATCATCCCCTTTATATAGTTAAAAATTTTTTATCCCTACAATTCTATGAAAAGTAAAAATCTTTGTTTTTGTTAATCACTGCCAATATGGGCCGAGATCTACGCTGTGATATCCGGTAGGGCACGTATATCACAGTCCTTTGTTACTCATGTGCAGACATTTGGTAATGCTTTCCGAGGTGTTAAAGCTCGAACCAGATTCGGGGGCCGCGGTCTCGATGTCTTTGGTGGTAGGTGCTTTGTTCGGGCCTTAGTACGAGAGGTTCCTAGCTTCGATTTAGATTTCTTGTGGATATGTTCTTGCTCCATTTGTCCCACCGGGAAATTGTGGTGCCCATTAGCCCCGATTTTACCCGTATACAGATTTTTCCTTTTGTTTCTCAGAGAGTAGGTTTGTCGAAAGGATGAGAAGCGATAGATGTTTTATGGCTCCTTCCTCCATACATTACAGCCGAAACAACAAAGAAGTTGAAACGTCTTATCAGTCATGTTGTGCTGACCTCAGACACATGTCAACCATCGGATGGTTGACTCCGAATGCAAAACGTCGTGTACTTCCCCTATAAAAGCTTCAACCTTTTTCTCTTTTTTCACTTTCGGTTGAAGGTTACACCTTCGAATTCCCTAGCTATAACCAACTTCTTTCAAACCTTCATATTTTACTCTTTGATCTTCAAATCTTTATGATTTGTCCATAGGTTCTTACCCAGATTTTCTTTTTATCTTTATACTCTTCTCTTCAGCCTTCAAACTTGTTCCTTCAAACCTTCATACATTTTCTTTAAATTTTCAAACTTTATCAAATAACAATGGCTAAAACTTTCAAATCAATTTCTCAACAGGCTACCTTTTTATCTTCCCACTTGGCCACGAATATCAAGGTGGTTACTTGCGAGGCAGCTGTTCCCAGAACGACCGTTCTTGAGGTGGCTGTTGCGAGCCTCCCATGAAAAGCTTTATACTCGGCGGTTGCTTAATCACGGATGACTTCAATGTTGAGAAACCCTCATCCAAATAGTACCAGGGTGAAGGAGCATCGAGGTATATATGCGTTGTTACCGAAGATGTCCTTTCGGTGGTCCGAGAGGACTATAAATTGGAAGGGAATGACGTAGTAGTCCCCGAGCATGAGGATGCTATTACTACCCATGTGGAGGGTATCTTATCCCTTCACACTGGGCCTAGTAGACCTAGTTCTTTTGGACTTTTGCAATAATATGAGGTGTGCCTTGGGCAAATTCACCCATCTCTTTGGAGGATCGTGATCCTCCTCCATTGTTTTGTGAATAACTTTGAGTCTCGTCAATTTACCCTCAACCACCTGTTCCGTCTATATAGTCCCCGAATATTCCGAGGGTGATTAATCAAGCTCACTCGTTGGGCCAGCAAGGCCCCCTTTTCGAGAATTGACAAAGATTCGGACCAAGACTGGCGGGGGAGCTTTCTTTGGGTGGAGACTGAAGACTTGATCCTTCCTGAGTTCATGCCATCCTCCGAGAAGTGAGATGCATCTCGCAAGTGCAAGCTTTCTTTAAGTGTCAATTTTTTTTCATTTCCTTTCTCATCATTTGTGTTTGTGGTGTGCAGCTATCGCCTGAGTTCCAAATGCAGTCCCCCGGCTTAAGGAGTAGATCAAAGGAATCTACAAGCAAATGTCATTCTTCGAGCGCTCATGGCATAAGCTTTCGAAGGGCCGATGGGAGGCCCATTCTCATGGTAAGGTTCTCCTTTGAATATCTATTATCGTGCTCTTAAGTCACATCATACTAACCTTTTTTCTTTGTTTTACAGGTTTGCCTGAGACCACCGAACTTAGGCCTTTGGAAGGGGATGAGGATATGTCATTGTCCATTGATCCCTCCATTACGGGAGAGTGATAACTATAGATTCTAGTGTCACTACCCTAGTTCACCAATTGTGAACACGTCATGACGGCACCCAGTCTTCGCGACCAGGTAAGCCTAACACGTTGCGGAAGTAATAACAATTTACGGAATTTGTAATCAAAACTGAATAACATAATAATGTATATAATTGCCGTCTGGCACATACACCTTGACACTAAGCATTTTAAAACTCTCCCAAAGACCCGAAAACCCACGGGCAACACAGGCTAAGAGAAATATAAGTTACGGCTCTAACATCCGAAAATGTCTACACAACTGAATACATGAAATGGAGCTGCTAACTACAAGATAGAGTAGAAGGAGACTCTTTGGTCTACGGACACGGCAGAATATACCTCAAGTCTCTGAATATATATCGAATGGATCACTGATAGAATACCCGACCAGAAGTACCTGGATCTGCACATGAAAAACATGCGCAGAAGAGGCATGAGTACACCACAGCGGTACTCAGTAAGTGCCAAGCCTAACCTCGGTTGNCTCAACTGTCCAGTGGATCTCCCGGGAATTGAACCCATAGTCCATCACATTTAAATATCTAGGATCTCCCGGGAATCGAACCCGTAGTCCATCATATCAATAGCAAAGGATCTCCCGGGAATTGAACCCGTAGTCTATCATATCAACAGCAAAGTATCTCCCGGGAATCGAACCCGTAGTCCATCATATCAATAGCAAAGGATCTCTCGGGAATTGAACCCGTAGTCCATCATATCAACAGCAAAGGATCTCCCAGGAATCGAACCCTTAGTCTATCATATCAATAGCAAAGGATCTCCCGAGAATTGAACCCGTAGTCCATCATATCAGTAGCAAAGGATCTCCCGGGAATTGAACCCGTAGTCCATCATACCAATAGCAAAGGATCTCCCGGGAATCGAACCCGTAGTCCATCATACCAACAGCAAAGGATCTCCTGGGAATCGAACCCGTAGTCCCAAAGTAAAAGTGCAGGAGGATCTCCTGGGAATCAAACCCGTAGTCCCAAAGTAAAAGTGCAGGGGGATCTCCCGGGAATCAAACCCGTAGTCCCAAAGTAAACAAACAAGGGGGGAGCTCCCGGAATTTCCACATCCGTAGTCCCAATGTAAATGCGCAACCAAAATCAGAGGAATATTCAGAAGTGAAGTACATCAATACAACAACAACTCAAAATATCAAATAATTACCAAACTCATGGCAAATAATAGTAGATCCTAGCCTAATATGCTTCATAGAGTGCAAACAAGGAAGTTTAAGCAAATAGGCAAGTAATTCCACTAAACGTGATTTTCTATACTAGCACAGGCTATAATAGCAAGTAGAATAAGGCAAATACGAAAGAAATTGAGTTCAAGTATTTTAAGTAAAAATTCGGGTTTTCAACAATTAGCTCAAGTACGTGCTCGTCACCTCACGCACAAGGCATTCAATTACCAAATATCACATCCTATGGGATAAAGTCCCCCACACAAGGTTAGACATGCCACTTACCTCGATCAAGTGCAAGTCAACCTGAAATCACGTTCTTGCCACGAGTATCCGACTCCAAACGGCTCAAATCTATTCAATTAAATTGCATATTGTAAATAATAATTCAAGTAATTTATTCTACAATTAAATTCTAAGCTAATACGCGAAATTATGTAAAATGACCAAAATACCCATCGGGCCCCACGTCTCGGAACCGGGTAAAATTTACATTTCCAGAAACCTCGAAAACTCTCACGAGTCTAACCATACCAAATTTATAAAATTCACATATCATTTCGACCCTCAAATCAGTGATTCTATCCAAGAGGATTTTCTACCATTTTCAACAAAATTCTCAGATTAAACACCAAAATTTGCGATAAAATCGAGTTATACAACCAAAATTNTTAAAAATGGCCAAAACCATGAAATAAAGCTTCTCCCCAGGTATTTACTCTTCGCGATCGCCGAAATTGCTCTGCGATCGCGAAGAACAACTTTTCTTCGCCCAAAATTTGCTCTTCGCGATCGAGGTAAACACTTCGCGATCACGATGAACAATTCAAGCTCCTCCGGACAGCCTTCAGTATAATGGTTATAACTTTTTGCACACAGCTCCGAATGACAAATGGTTTGATGTATGGAAACTAGACACATAGGGCTATAAATTTCGATGTTGCTCATTTCCTGAATCCTTATACATTGTGAGATATAAGCTTCTAAATTCATTCATGTGTATTAGAGATCCTTCTCGGACAGACTATAGTGTAACGTCCATAACTTTTTCTACAGATGTCCAAATTACTATTTCTTTAGATTCCTGGAAACTAGACTCAAAGGGCTACAACTTTTGTTTTTGAATCACCTCAAAATTTCTTGTAGATAAAAAGATAAGAGCTTCCGAAGTAAGATCAATGCAACAGAAATTTCCTTCTTCGCGATCGCGAAGCACTGTACGTGATCGCGAAGCACTGGCAATTTTTTTAGCATTTTACTCACCGCGATCGCATAGAACACTGCTGTAGCCAAAAACCAGCAGCTAAAAATAGCTTAGAAATGGTCCGGAACCACCCCAAACTCATCCAAGGTCCCCCAGGACCTCAACCCAACATGCCAACCAATCCTAAAATATTATTCAAACTTGTTCCAATTATCAAAATACCTCGACTAACACTAAAATCATCGAATTACATCAAATTCAAGCCTAAGTTCTTTTAAAACTTCAAAAACACGCATTAGATCAAAAACCTATCCAAACCTTGCCCGAACTACCTGAAATTTTGCATGCACATCCAAAATGACATGACGAAGCTACAGCAACTTCCGGAATTCCAAACCGACCCTCGGATAAAAAATTCACTATCGGATCGGAACTTCAAAAATTCACACTTCGGCATTTCAAGCCTAAATGAGCTACGGACCTCCAAATTACATTCCGAACACGCTCCCAAACCCGAAATCACCTATCAGAGCTAACGGAACCATCAGATTTCCATTGCGAGGTCGTCTTCACATTGTTTCGATTACGGACCATTTTTCAACACTTAAGCTCTCATTTAGGGACTAAATGTCCCACAACACTCCGAATCCAAACACCGAGCGTCCCCACAAACCAAAATAGCATAAATGAACTTAGGGGAAACAGCTAATAGGGGTTCGGGGCATAAATTCTAAAAACGACCGACCGGGTCGTTACATCCTCCCACACTTAAACATTTGTTCGTCCTCGAACGAGCATAAAGAGCATACCTAAAGTAGTGAAAAGATGAGGATATCGGCTGCGCATATCCCGTTCGATCTCCCAAGTCACCTCCTCAACCGAGTGGCCCCGCCACTGAACCTTTACTGAAGTAATGTTCTTTGATCTCAACTTTTGACATGTCCGCTCAATATAGCAACTAGCTCCTTAACATAAGATAAATCCTTGTCCAACTGGACTGAGTTGAAATCCAACACGCTTCAACATCTCAAAAGGGCCAACAAACCTCGGACTCAACTTCCCTTTCTTCCCAAATCTCATAACGCCTTTCATAGGCAAGACCTGAATCAGAACCTTCTCTCCAACCATATCGGAAACATCACGATCTCTTCGGTCCTCATAACTCTTCTGCCCTAACGAGGCTATATAGAGTAAATCTTGAATCACTTTAAACTTTTCCAAAGCATTATAAACCAAGTTTGTGCCCAATAATCCAACC